>PVKU01000245.1:0-197737 GCA_004027475.1 Anoura caudifer
TATATTAAGTTACTTGTCAAAGGTCGTGGACACAGTCAACAGTCTTTAGACTCAGTCTGTCTGAGCCTGACCCCAGCCAGGCTCGTACCCATACCATTTCCTGCCCTTTCGACCGCTGTCTGTAGTTAGAGAGGTACAGTAGAGAGACAGCTAGTTTGCCTGTGCTACTCAGTTGCTTCAACTCACTGCAGTGCTTCTGTGGGTATGACTTTTTGCTGTTTCCTAACTAATTCAGGTCCATCCTTTCATTGACAGTGCTGAGAGTCAGGACTGAGATGTTGTAGCAGATCCAAACTTCAATCCTCGGAATCATTAGAGAGTTCTGAGTTCACAGAGGGTCTCAAAAAGGATCAGGATGCTTGACAAAATATTAACATCATTCATAATTTAAACTATGGTTATTATTTGTAGTAAACTGGTTGCAAATGAACACATGTTACTAGTTAATTTATCAAAATTTGTTTATAAATTTATAACATTTACTCTCAAGTTTGTTTGTTGGAAAGCACGTATTTATTTCATTTTGGCTGAGTGACTTCCTCTCTCTGGTTCCTTTCTTCTCCAACCCCTGCCCCCTAAGTCTCCAGTGAAATGAAGAGGTGCACCGGGTCATCTTTAAAGTACCTTCCAGCACAGAGCTCAGCGCGATCATGAAGACGGAGGCCTGACTCCACACAGAGCAAGAGTCATGCACACCCAGGCAGAGAGGAGGTGGGCTGCTCCAAAAAGGGTGGTAGGTTCCTAAGAGGCTTCAGGGGAAGGGAGGGGAAGACCAAATTCCTCTGCCTTTTGTCACAGACCTTGGGCTGTGTCTCATTCGGATGAAACAAGCTTAAAACTGAGGATGTGAGTTTCAAGAGGCTTTCTAAGTGACTACCAAAGCTCCGATAATAGTGGGGTTCTTTCATTGTCTTTTTCTTCATCTCACACAGTATAATCTATCCTCCAACCCCCCTCCTCTGACTGTTTCTTCATCATCTGCTGACCTATACCAGCTCTCTTCTTCCTTCCACATACAGTTCATTGGTAGAGAGTAAACTTACAGAATTTATAAGGCCCTAAATAACACACATTATAATTAAATTGATTTGCAATATATTTTAAAAGTAAATATTGACCAAAATGCACACAGTAGAAATATACCTGGGAATGATGACTGCACATTTCTAAAACTGGCAGAAAGAAAGTGCTGATACATGACAGGAAAACTAAGGCATCCATTAAACACTTACCAAGTGACCACCTACAGGGAGGTGTTTCGTGAGCACCATGGGGCACTAGATGATGAATAGGATATGGAGCCCACCTTCAAAGTTCTCAGAGGCTGGTGGTTAAATAATGTGCAAGCAGAAATCAAAGTCATACAAGACAGGAAGCAATAAACATTACAAGTTTCTCTCCATAGGCTTAGCCACTCCTCTTTCTATTATCATAGTCACTGTAAAGACAGGTCTGTGATAGGGGCACCACATACCAGGATTTGCCAGACAGTTCCAAGTCATGCCTGCCCAAGCATAATTACTAACTCTCCCATTTACTCTCAGAAATGGCCTACATTGGAAAATTAATTATATATTTACCTTATTTTTAGTGTATGCTATTTTATTGTATTTTTGGTTCATGTATCTGTTTCTCCACTAAAATGAAATTACCTTGTCGGAAGACACTGCACTTTTTATTTTTCTAAATCCTTTACCTCTAGTGCATTCCTGACATGTAGTAGGCAATTAATTCAAAATAGTGAAGGAAGTACTAATTCTCTTTTTGGAAAAGAGGCAAATTTACACTCATTTAAGCAAAACAGGGAATCTGAATGGAGAATGGTATATAAAATAGAATTTTTTATATAAATTTTTGTTCAAGTACAGTAGTCTCCATTTGCCCCCATCACACCTCCCCTGCCCCACCCATCCCCCTTCCCACCCCCGAACCTACCCCCTTTGGCTTTGTCCATGTGTCCTTTATACATGTTCCTTGACGGCTCTTTCCCTATTTACCCTCATTATCCTTCTCTTCTCTCCCCTCTGGCTGCTGTCAGTTTGTTTTTATTTGAATGCCTCTGGTTACATTTTGCTTCCTTGTTTGTTTTGATGATTAGGTTTCACTTACAGGTGAGAACATATAGTATTTGTCTTTCACTGCCTGACTAATTTCACTTAGCGCAATACTATCCAGTTCCATCAATACTGTCATGAAGGGTAGGAGCTCCTTCTTTCTTTCTGCTGTGCAGTATTCCATTGTGTAAATATACCACAGTGTTTTGATCCACTCATTTACTGATGGGCACTTAGGTTGCTTCCAGCACTTGGCTATTGTAAATTGTGCTGCTATGAATATTGGGGTGCATAGGTTCTTTTGGATTGCTGTTTAAAGGTTCTTAGGGTATAATCACAGCAGTGGAATTGCTGGGTCAAAAGGCAGTTCCATTTTTAGTTTTCTGAGGAAATTGCATACTGTTTCCCACAGTGGCTGTACCAGTCTGCATTCCCACCAACAGTGCACTAGGGTTCCCTTTTCTCCACAACCCCTCCAGCACTTGCACTTTCTTGCTTTGTTTATGATGGCCATTTGGACCAGTGTGAAGTGGTATCTTATTGTGGTTTTGATTTGCATCTCTCTGATGGCTAGTGATGCTGAGCATCCTTTCATATGTCTCTGGGCCCTCTGTATGGCCTTCCTGGAGAAGAGTCTGTTCAAGTCCTTTGCCCGTTTTTTAATTGGGTTGTTTGTCTTCTTGGAGTGGAGTTGGGTGAGTTCTTTGTATATTTTGGAGATCAAACCATTGTCTGAAGTATCATTTCCAAATATAGTTTCCCATACATTTGGTTCCATTTTCATTTCACTGGTGTTTTCTTTAGCCATACATAAACTTTTCATTTTGATGAGGTCCCATTTGTTTATTCTTTTCTTTATGTCCCTTGCTCTAGGGGACATATTGGTGAAAATACTGCTGCATGGAATGTCTGAGATTTTCCTGCCTATGTTCTCCTCTAGGACTTTTAAGGTGCTGTGACTTATATTTAACTCTTTTATCCACCTTGAATTTATTTTTGTGTATGGTGTAAGTTGGTGCTCGAGTTTCATTTTTTTCATGTAGCTGTCCAGCTCTCCCAACACCATTTGTTGAAGAGGCTATTTTTACTCCATTTTATGCTGCTGCCCCCTTTGTTGAAAATTAATTGACTGCAGACTTGGATTTCTTTCTGGGCTCTCTGTTCTGTTCCATTGGTCTATCTGTCTGTTTTTATGCCAGTACCAGGCTGTTTTGATTATAGTGGTCTTGTAATACAGTTTGGTATCAGGTATTGTGATCCCTCTGTTTTGTTCTTCTTTCTCAAAATTGCTGCAGCTATTCGGGGTCATTTATGGTTCCATATAAATTTCCAAGATGTTTTCTTTATCTGTGAAATATGTCATGGGGACTTTAAAGGAGATTGCATTGAATCTGTAAATTACTTTGGGTAGTATGACCATTTTGATGATGTTAATTCTTCCAATCCATGAACATGGTACTTGCTTCCATTTGTTTGTGTCTTCCTTAATTTCTTTCTTCAGTGTTGTGTAGTTTTCTGAGTACAGGTCTTTTACCTCCTTGGTTAGGTTTATTCCCAGATATTTTCTTTTTCTTGTTGCTATATCAAATGGGATTTTTTTCCTGATTTCTGCTTCTGATGTTACATTGTTGATATAAAAACAATGCCTTTGATTTCTGGATATTGACCTTGTATCCTGCTGTTCTCCGAAATTCATTTATTAGATTGAGCAATTTTTTGGCCAAGTCTGTAGGATTTTCTATGTACACTATCATGTCATCTGCAAACAAAGACAGCTTTGTTTCCTCCTTTCCAATTTGGATGCCTTTTATTTCCTTTTCAGTCTAATTGCTGTGGCTAAAACTTCCAATACTATGTTGAATAGAAGTGGTAAAAGTGGACAGTCTTGTCTTGTTCCTGATCTTAGTGGAAAAGATTTTAATTTTTGCCCATTGAGTATGATGTTGGCTGTAGGTTTCTCATATATGGCCTTTATTATATTGAGAAATGCTCCCTCTATTCCCACTTTGCTGAGTGTTTTTATCATAAATGGGTGCTGTTTTTCTGCATCTATTGATATGATCATGTGATTTTTATCTTTACCTTTGTTTACGTGATGTATTACATTTACTGACTTGCGAATGTTCAACCATCCTTGTATCCCTGGGATGAATCCCACTTGGTATATGATCTTTTTAATGTATTGTTGGTATATGATCAACATGGTATATAATCTTTTTAATGTATTGTTGGATGCGGTTTGCCAATATTTTGTTGAGGATTTTAGCGTCTATGTTCATCAGTTATACTGGCCTGAAGTTTTCTTTCTTTGTTGTATCTTTGTCTGGTTTGGGGATTAGGATGATGCTGGCTTCATAAAAAGAGTTTGGGAGTCTTCCATTATTCTGAATTTTTTGGAATAGTCTGTAAAGAATAGGGGTTAGCTCTACCTTAAATACTTTGTAGAATTCTCCTGTGAAACTGTCCAGTCCAGGGCTTTTGTGTGTTGGGAGTTTTTTGATTACTGATTCAATTTTGTCTGCTGTTATTGATCTGTTCAGGTTTCCTGCTTCTTCTTCATTGAGTTTTGGAAGATTATATTTTTCTAGAAATTTGTCCATTTCACCTATGTTTTCAAATTTCTTGGCACATAGTTCTTCTCAGTAATTTCTTACAATCCTTTGTATTTCTGTGGTATCAGTTGTAATCTCTGATTTTTCATTTCTGATTGTGTTTATTTGGGTCTTCTCTCTTTTTTTCTTGATGAGCCTGCTTAAAGGCTTGTCGATTTTGTTTATCTTCTCAAAGAACCAGCTCCTGAATTCATTGATCCTTAGAATTGTGCTTTTAGTCTCTATGTCATTTAATTGTGCTCTGATCTTGGTTATTTCCTTCCTTCTACTTACTCTGGGCTGTCTTTATTGTTGTTCCTCAAGTCCTTGTAGGCATAGGGTTAGGTTGTTTATTTGAAATGTTTGTATTTTTTTTTTTTTTTAGGTAGGTCTGTATCGCTATGAACTTCCCTCTCAGGACTGCCTTCACTGTGTCCCATAAGTTTTGGATTGTTGTGAGTTCATTTTCATTTGTTTCCAGAAACTTTTTGATTTCTTCCCTAATCTCATTCTTGACCCATTCATTGTTTAATAGCATCCTATTCAATTTCCATGAGTTTGAGTGTTTTGAGTTTTTTTCCTTGAGGTTGGTTTCTAGTTTCAGTCCCTTGTGGTCAGAGAAAATGCTTGATATGATTTAAATTTTCTTGAATTTGTTGAGCTTTTATGTCCTATCATGTAGTCTATCTTTGAAAATGTTCCATGCGCATTTAAGAAGAATGTGTATTTTGCTTCTTTGGGATGAAGGGCTCTCTATATTGAGTTAAGTCCATTTCATCTAGGGCATTTTTCAATACCACAATATCTTTGTTGATATTTTGTTTGGAAGATCTGTCCATTTTTGACAGTGGGGTGTTAAAATCCCCTACTATAATTGTGTTGCCGTCAATATCTTTCTTGAAGTCCTCTAAGATTTTCTTTATGTATTGGGTGCTCCCTATGTTGGGTGCATATATATCTACAATGTTTATATCTTTTTGATGGATTCTTCCCTTGAGTATTATGAAGTGACCTTCTGGGCCTCTCTTTATGGCTCTTTCTTAGAAGTCTATTTTGTGTGATATGAGTACTGCTACTCTGGCTTTTTTTTCCTCCTGTCCATTTTCTTGGAAAATTTGTTTCCAGCCCTTCACTTTGAGTCTGTGTAGGTCTTTTGTCCTCAGGCAGGTCTCTTGTAGGCCACATATGCGTGGGTCATGCTTTCTTATCCATTCAGCTATTCTATGTCTTTTGATTGGAGCATTTAATCCACTTACCTTTAAGGTAATTATTAATAGGTACTTATTCATTGCCATTTTTTCATACCTATGTTCCTCTCTCTCTCTTTCTCTATTTCTCTCACACTCTCCCCCCGCTTTTCCTTATTTTTCTTAAAGCAGTCCCTTTAGCATCTCTTACAGAACTGGTTTGGTAGAGGTGTATTCTTTTAGACTTCTTTTGTCTGGGAAGCTCCTTATTTGGCCTTCTATCTTGATTGAGAACCTTGCCGGGTAAAGTAGTCTTGGTTGCAGGCCTGTGGTTTTCATTACTTGGAATATTTCTTGCCATTCTCTTCTGGCTTGGAGTGTTTCCATTGAGAAGTCAGATGCTAACCCTATCGGGGCTCCCTTGTATGTTACTTCCTTTTTCTCCCTTGCTACCTTTAAGATTCTCTCTTTGTCTTGGAATTTTGCCATTTGAATTATGATGTGTCTTGAAGTGGGCCTCTTTGAGTTCCTCTTGATTGGGACTCTCTGTGTTTCCTGGATTTGTGTGACTTTTTCTCTCATCAAATTAGGGAAGTTTTCCATCATTACTTTTTCAAATTGGTTTTCTATCCCTGGCTCTTCTTCTCCTTCTGGTATCCCTATTATATGGATATTATTACGTTTCATGTTATACTGCATTTCTCTTAATCCTTCTTCATTCTTTCTGAGCCTCTTTTCCTTTTCTTCCTGTTTCTGGGTGTTTTTTACTACCTTATTCTCCAGGTTGCTGATCCAATCCTCTACTTCATCTAGCCTACTTTTGATTCCTTCTACTGTGTTCTTCAGTTCAGAAATTGTATTCTTCATTTCCTCTTGGCCATTGTTGATGCTTTCTATTTCCTTTTTCATGTTGATATAGTTTGCAGTGAGTTCATTGTAGTTTCCTTGTAGTTTCTGGTAATTCTCTGTGAGCTCATTGAGCTTCCTGATAAGCATTGCTTTGAACTCAATATATGATAGTTGTCATGCCTCTGTTTCATTTAGCATTCTTTCTGAGGTTTCCTGCTTTTCCTTTCATTTGTGGATTGTTTCTTTGTGTTCCCATCATATGTGAGACTTTTCTTGTTAGCCTCTGCTTCTTAAATTGATTTGTTCTGACTCCCTGGGTTTCTGGTGTGAACTTCTATAGCAGAAGATCTGTGAGATTCATTCGTGCACTTTTCTTAATCTCCTGAGCTCACTGGTCTTGGGCTGTCATTTATGTTGGCTGTCTGTATATCTTGGATTTTTATTGTTGTTGAGTCTTTCTTTGGTGGGTCCTTCCCTCCAGGTGGTTAACTGAGGGTCACTCTGTCCACCACATCTTGTATTCTGTTGTGCAGGTGTGGACAGATTGTGTTGAAGCTGATTCTTCCATGGGTACAAGGCTTTGCAGATTCTCTCTTGCTCTTGTTCAGTTGTTTGTTCTGGGTAATTTCTCCACCATTTAGTTGTATTTCCAGATCAGCCCTGGATTGAGGTTAGTGTGGCTTCTACTCCCTCCTTCACCTTCTTCTGTTGTTATCTGTTGGTGGTTCCTTTGTTGGTGGGTTTCCTTTTTCAGCAGGTGTACTGGTGTTCACAGCTCCCACCTTGCAAGTTCTCTGGAGTAGCATAATGAAATATATCTCACTGTTTCAGTTGTTGGGATGACCCCTCTTTGGGTCTAACCAAATTACTGATCAAGTTCAATCTCTCAGTTTGCAATTAAGGAAACTAAGGCAGCAGAGCTTAATTGCCTCACTCAAGTTCCTACTTTTGTTTTTTCACAAAATCAGATTTGCAGTCCAATATTCTTTATGCATTCACACTTAATACTGAAAAATCCTATCAGATTATTTGTTAAAACCTATTTCTTTCTTGATACCAAGAAGCATCTGTCTATCACATTACAGTAATTTGAGTCTATACATTAATAAACTTACCTTATTCTATTTTTATCTTAGCAATAACATGATATTTCCCCTAGTTGCCTGTTACATCAACATATATTGAATATGCCGTGTGGCATACTTCTTATTGGCATATACCAGGTTGCTCCCATCTTTGCAAGTGTTTTCTAACATCCAGTGCTCTTATATTGTGGAAGAAGACTCTGAAGCAGTAGACAAAGGTAAGTATATGATGGTGGCATGACTTAGGTTCTGGATGGTTCAAAGGGCAATTTCAGAAGATTTAGAGGATGGCTAAGTAACTACCTACTTAATATAATGCCTGTGTCTCTGAGCTATATGGTAAGTTAGAGGCAGCCCCTTATTTTATTAACTTTTTGTCAAAGTTTTATTAACTTTTTGTTAAGTACCTTGATGTACTTAACAGATTGATACATGCTGTGTGGAGTCCAAGACTCTGCTTTGAAATCCACCTAGATGTGATTTAGTCAGTGGACTACCTCCTGAATTTTGTGTGTGATACTCATTGCTGATTTTATGCAGTCTCAAGTTCTCTTGCTGCACTGTTCTTTTGTTTCTTGTGTGTGTTTCCAAGGATATCTGAGAAGAAATTTGGAAGAATGTGCTTGTCTATCTGGTACGACATGAACCCAGGCATGGCCCATCACCTACCCACACACCTTTCTCAGTGCCCACACCTCACATAAACTCAGGCTACATCTGTTTAAAAATAATCATAATTCTTGCCTGTAATTTACATAAACTTTAAAAACACAAAAACATAGAATGTCAGCTTTAGGAAAAGCTCTAGAAAACATTTACTCTAATTACTTCATTTATAGTTGATGCCAAGAAAGGTTAAGTGACTTACATGATGTCATTTTCTTAAATTCATTTTTTATTGTTTTCAAATATCTGGTAAACATTGACCTATTTCTCACCTTTTATGTTCTCCATGAATTTCCAAAACATAACTGATACTAGCACCAAGATTGTATCTCAAAATTCCTTTAAAGTCCCAAGATTTAAACATATTCTATAGTATCTAAAAACTTTTCTTTTCTTAGGTCTTCCATTCCCTTTTAACATATGTTCTACACTAAATCTATTTTGAAGATTATCCCTTACTAGTAGAGGTGAAAAAAATATGAGTATTACTATCATTTCTAATATTCTTTGCCTGCCCCAAGAAGTAGACCTATCCTTTCCTTATTATCATCCTGGTCTTTGCAATGCTGTTAAAATGAATTATGTTGTTACATATGTATTTGCTGTGATCATCCTAATGCCATTCTTGTAAGTTCACGTTATTCTTATATGGTCACACTAGGACAGCATTTTGCAAAGTAGACCACTGGTCTGTAAAAATGATCTGATAATATGATTTCCAATGTCTATAAATATGAGGATTACTGTATACTATATAATTCTCTTAAAATTATACTGCATAGTAGCATATAAAAGGAGTATACTAAGCCCTTTCCTGGTATACTCCAGGTATAAAAATACATACCCTCCCAAATTTCACTTTTAAAACATGTAGAAAATGGTATAGCAAATATTCTATCCACATTTTGCTTATATTTCATTTATATCTGAACTTATTAAAAATTCACTTATAAGCTTGTTTCCCCTAAAACCTTAACTTTCTAGGTTTTTGAGACTTAGTTTACCAAATTTTAATTTTGAATCCCCATCCTTATTTAGCTATTTTACCCCTTTAAATTATCTAACCCTATAATTATATACACATCATTTTCTCTCAATTTTATGAAATATAATTCATGATATCTGAGGAATCATGTCTGACACTATAGAGAATAGATTTCTTTCACTACTCAAATATTAAATTTTTAAAATGTTTAAATATTACAAGGCTCCCTTTGTATTTTGAACTTGGCCAAAACAATTTACAGTGGTCCCTCACCTATCACAGGAGTTAATTTCCAGAGACCCTCGCGATTGGTGAAAATCCATGAAGTAGCAGCATTATATTTATTTTATTATTTATATATATTTTAAGGCTTTATAAACCCTTCCCGCACTCCTATAAACCTTCCCCACTCTCTTATTAACCTTTCCCACACTCTTATAAACACTTCATATGCTCTTAAACACTTTCTACACCCTTAAACCTACGTAGTTTTAACAACATATAAAATTCTATATGGGTGCTCACCAGTGAAGTATACTTCAATTTGAATGATGAAGATCACGAATCATGTAGCTGTGCAGTACTGATGGTGATGAAGGTGATGACGATGAGATGAATGTACTGCACAGCCAAGAAGAGCATTTCAGGTCCTCTGAAGGCACCACTTCATCAGGCACTTCATCAGGTGGTGCAGTATCTTCGCCCTGGGCCCCAACTTCTATTTCTGCTAAAGGTGTAGGCATAACCGATCTCTTCCTCCAAGTGATGAATATAGTTATGGGGAGTTGCTGGCACTGCTTTTTATCTGCAGAGGCAGCTTGCAGAGAAACACTCTTGAGTCCAAAGCGTCTCTGAAATTTGTCAAACCAGCCCTTGCTGGCACTGAATGGGGTTGGTCTGGTGGGAGAAGCACTCGACCGTCCTGCTTCTGTGTCATCATCCTCATCTTCATCCTTGTCACCATCGTGAATGTCCATGCTTTCCGCAAAACTATCATAAAGTTTCTTGGCCTTCGTCTGGATGGTGTTGGTATCCAGTGAGATATTCTTCTTCCTGCAGTCGTTTATCCACAGGGCCAACGCAGACTCCAACCTCACAATGGCCTTATTGCAGGAAGTGACCACCCTCTCTGCAGTTTTGTTAAAAGTCATTGTTGCCATAGACCTATAATTCTTCTCATCTTTCTTTATGTATGGGATCAACAGATTTGTTGATCCCATAATGGTGGGCTATAGCTGCGTAGCTTTTGCCTTCCTTTAACATGTCGAGAAGTTCCACCTTTTCTTTGATGGTGAGCATTTTCCTCTGGTGCTTGGGTTCACTGCCAGACACCTTAAAAGGCACAGAATGTTTGGGTGGCATTGTAGGGCTTGAAATAAATTCAAACTTTTATGAAAATTCACAAAAACACAACACTGCAGAGCAACACAACACATAGTGATCGGACATCGATGTAAAGTGGACAAGGACAGATGCTGAACGTATGGGCACAGTGTGGGAGAGCAAATAGACTGATGCTATGGTCACTGAGCCAATCAGTGCCCAGGATACAGAGCACAGTGCTGTGGTTGGTCATCTTCCATTCCATCAGCCAATAGCGTGCCATGTACAATCCTATGTTGGCAAACTTGCTCAAGCAGTAGTGGTGCACTGCATTTCCATTGTGTACAGTATGATATTCATCTGCTGATGAAATACATACTGTATTTTATTTCAATTTAATATTTTAATATGTTTGAATTAACATTTTTTATATTTTTATATTGTTAAAATTTTTAGACAATATAAATAATTATATTATAATTGCATAAATATTATATAAATACCTATATACTGCAAAATCCTGTGATATAGCAAAAACTCCACAATACAGAATTAGATATATTTTTTTAAAAAACCCATGATACAGTGAATCTGCAATAAGTGAACCATGATATAGCGAGGGATGACTGTAATTCAATTTTTAAATAGAAATAAGCTTCTGTTTGTTATAGTTTTAAAAAAGCAACCCAACTAATAAGTTAATATAAACTTTCATATGGCAGAAGAATAGATCTGGTCCCAAATGAAACCAATACAATTATTTATTAACTGTTACCATGGCAAAGCATTTTACCAGAAAATATGAGAACTACAAAAGCATTTGAAACTTATGTTCCTGACTTCTGGTCAAGATGGAAGCATAGGTAAATATGTTTTGCCTCCTTGCACAAACTTAGAAAGAAGTACACCTAGACCTCAAAACAAACAACACCCAGAAACATCAGAAAATCAAGCTGTATGGAAGTCCGAAACCCAGGATTCAAAGAAGCCACATTCATCCAGACGGGTAAGAGGGGTGGAGACACAGAGAGGCAGCAGCGGTGGAATGGCAGGCAGTCCCACAATCATGTGTGGTGGATTAAAGTCAGGAGGGAGACCTTGGGAGTGAGCGCTCCTAGCCCCAGGCCAGACTGTACAGCCCAGGTTTCCAGTACCAGGAAGATAGATCCTTATAACTTCTGGATGTAAAAACCACTAACGCTTCACCCCACACAATTTGTAGGTGCCTTTTCCACTAGGACATGCTACTGAGGCAGAGAGTCAAAGCAGCTCTATTTCCACTTAAGACACAAAAAGAAACACAGGGAGGCTGCCATATTGAGGAGATAAGGCAATATGGCACAAATAAAAGAACAGAAAAAAGACCCAGAAAAAGAACTAAATAAAATGGAGATAACCAACCTGTCAGATGCAGGGTTCCAAACACTGATGATCAGGATGCTCAAAGAATCCATTGAGTATGGCAGGATATGGAACATAAGGAAGAAACAAGCATTCAACCAGAACAGTGAGAAGGAAAACGAATTTTAAAAAACTGAGGATAATATAAGGTGCCTCTGGGACATCTCCAAATGTACCAACATCTCAATCATAGGGATGCCAAAAGGAGAAGGTGAAGAGCAAGAAATTGAAAACTTATTTGAAAAAATAATGAAAGAAAACTTCCCTAATTTGGTGAAGGAAATAGACATACAAGTTCAGGCAGCACAGAGAGTCCAAAACAAGTTGGACCCAAAGAAGAACATGCCAAGACACATCATAATTAAAATGCCAAAGGTAAAAGATAAAGAGAAAATCTTAAAAGCAGCAAAAGAAAAGCAGAGAGTTACATACAAAGGAGTTCCCATAAGACTGTGAGCTAAGTTCTCAAAAGAAACTTTGCAGGCAAGAAGGGACTGGCAAGAAATATTCAAAGTGATGAAAGGCAAGGACCTACAACTTAGATTACTCTATCCAGCAAAGCTCTCATTTAGAATGGAAGGGCAGATAAAGTGCGTCCTAGGGAAGGCAAAACCAAAGGAGTTCATCATCACTAACCCATTATTATATGAAATGTTAAAGGGATTTATTTAAGAAAAAGAAGATCAAAACTATAAACATTAAAATGGCAATGAATTCACAACTATCAACAACTGAATAAAAAAACTAAGCTAACAGCTAGAACAGGAACAGAATCATAGATAATGGAAATCATTTGAGAGTTATCAGTTGGGTGGGGGAAGGAAGAGAATGGGGGAAAAGGTATAGGGATTAAGAAGCATAATTGATAGCTACAATATAGACAGTGGAATGTTAAGAATAGCATGGGAGCCCTGGCTGGTGTAGCTCAGTGGATTGAGCATGGGCCTGCAAACCAAAAGGTTGCTCGTTCGAGTCCTAGTCAGGGCACATGCCTGGGTTGTGGGCCAGGGCCTGAGCAGGGGGCATGTGAGAGGCAACCACACATTGATGCTTCTCTCCCTTTCTTTCTCCTTCCTTTCCCCTTTCTCTAAAAATAAATAAAAAGAAATCTAAGAAAAAAAGAATAGTATGGGAAATGGGGAAGCCAAAGAAATTACATGCATGAGCAATGGGCATGAACTAAGGTGAGGCATTTCTGGAGGGAATGAAGTTATTTGGTGGAGGTGGGCAAAGTGGGAAAAATTGGGACAACTGTAATAGCATAATCAATATAATATAGTTTTTAAAAAACTTATGTTCCCTTTTCTCCACATCCTCTTTTTCTATTTGAAAACATACTGACTAAACATATATTATTGAATAGGAATAAAGGATTCAACAACTGCATAAAAATAAATGGAAGAGATGCTACAGCCCATATTCTAATTGTGAAATGAATTAAACAATGCAATGATATATATGGAAATTATTATAAAATTGCTTTCAAATATATAATAAAATGACATAGGAGATGACAAATGTTTAATTTTTAATACGCATAATAAAGTCACTGGAATGCCATCAGTTTCTTAACACAGTACCCGTATCCAGAGAAGTGGTCTTAGTGTTGCAGGATTTGTCATGAGAAGTCTGTTTCACTTTAATTGGAATTCCCAATCTCAGGAACTTCTTTAGAAGGATTTTTTCCCAGTGGTGTCTTTCTGCATGGTTTATTTGAAATATTGGCACTAATTAAATGGAACCTCTACTTTTTCAAATTTTTCCTAAAAATATTTTAAGAATATAAATGAATTAGAAATTAAATCTGAAAATTATAACAGGAAATAAAGAAAAAGCAGAGCACTATGACAATAGTAACTTTAAATTGCACACAATGATGAGTTCTACATTTTATTTATCAAATTTTTAAATAATTTTTATCGAATTTTTAATTGAATTTTTTACTTAAATTTTTTTATACAATTGCTATTCTGGCAACATTTCTATGGAGTTGAATGAATCCAGGGGCTGAGCCAATATAGATGTATCACCTATCCTCTTTTATCCGCAAATTTTCTTATCTGTAAAGTGAATATAATAATAGTACCTAATTTCCAATGATGTGATGACAATTAAATGAGATAATTTAAGTGCTCAGCAACCTCCCTATCAAAGTGTATCTATTATAATTGTTTTAATAATACAAAGAAACTCATGTAGATATAATAGCTCTGTTTTAGCGATGCATCTGATGAACCGTCTTATGAGTCCCTTGTTGACAAAATGAAATGTGAGCTGAATAACAGAACAACTCCTTGGATGATGCTGGCTGAGCAACTGCAGCCCCAAAGTGATATTGATTAATAGACCTTTGTTGCTGCGAACGCAGAAGGTAACCTGCAGGATTCTGACCTTGGCCCTTTTCTGTTCAACAGTTACATCAGTGAAACTGGAGAAAAGCATAGGCAAATTTACATATTTCATATATTACTCAAAGTTGAAAAAATAACTAACATGAAATGACAGAATGTGAGATCTCAGTGACAAATGGTAAATAAACATTAAATGTAAGAGGAAATGGACTGAAACTAATAAGGTTATTTATATTTAAAATGTATACTATATATACACAGCATGAGGAAGAAACTGACAGAAAAAATTCTTATTAGAGACTGACACTTTTTTAGCTTGCAATTTATATTATTTAGAGAACAATTAACTATTGTATCAAGCCAAAGGAAACACATAATGATTCAAACACATTCTAGAACAGGTGCACTGATCAGTAAGTGGCTTATGATAAATCTTAAATCAGGGACAATTTTAAAACAATTGATCTAAAATAATTAATACAGTTTTATATATTCTGTCCATTGGCCTATGTTTATAAGACACTATATCATATCTAAAATCAAAATCACATTAATGTTAAATCACTGTTTCTTAAGCTTGGTAACACACTACATTCACTCCAGTAATAGCTAAGAAAATGCTTCCTAATAGCAATGAGGATA
Organism: Anoura caudifer; assembly: GCA_004027475.1. Taxonomy (NCBI): domain Eukaryota; kingdom Metazoa; phylum Chordata; class Mammalia; order Chiroptera; family Phyllostomidae; genus Anoura; species Anoura caudifer. Next base: position 15,135 of record PVKU01000245.1, read on the forward strand.
ATAACATCACCAAATAGCAGTCTGTTGGCAGTGTTTACACATCACGAGTAAGGTAGACCCAGGTACCATAGTGAGCAGCAGCCAACCAGGGTGCCAGGCGCACTGGCAGCCATGACGACAGGGTGCAGCGCACAGTGCCGCAAGGGAAAATAGAGGAACACCCCACTCTCTGTCTAAATGTAGAGTAGTGAATTCTTAATCTACACGAGTGGAAAATTAAGAATAAACAATGGGAAACTGCGAGTAGCTGTTCCAATACGATGTTGCAATCCTTGCCCAGTTTCTGGACATAGGTCAGTTTTTATGCCTGGAAAGTCCAGGTCCTCAGGAGAAAACACCCTGCAACAGCACAGAAGGTTGACCTGATGATGATTCTCCCAGTCCTTCCACAAAGGCTGCACGTACTGCAGACCCCTCTCAGCCACAGGGGATACGTCCCAGGGCCCTCAGCAGGTGCCTGAAACCGCAGATAGCACCAAATCCTATACATACTATGTTTTTTTAACATATATGAATATATATTCACATGTGTCTATGATAAAGTTTAATATATAATTTAGGCATAGTAAGAGGTTAGCAATAATAATAATAAAAGAGGATGGTTATAACAATATACTGTAACAAAAGTTATGTGAATGGCTTTGGAGTCATGAAGTATAACAAGCGTTACTGAAAACGTAAGTACTGAGATATTTAGATAGCCATCACATCAATGAATATGTAACGGTCCTTTAATCGGGAACATACCACAACCTCCCCTCTCAAAGCAACGTTCTAATGATCACATTTGGCATCTCCCACGCCTAGGAAACCTGGTAGGCCTCTTCGCACACTGGAGGCAAAATAACCCACATTTGGAAATATGTCTCCAACGCATTTGCCAAGTCACAGTGAAAGCTGCCGGGGTTTTCAGGGCCCAAAGAAGGGAGATACTCTGCCACAGGTCCAAGCTGTGGTGCAAACAACCCTTTTAGACGATTTTAGATGAGCCATATGAATCCAAGGACCCTCCAATTTAGAAGAGCTGGTGGTGGAAAGTTTTGCTGCACAGAATTTATGGCAAGTCCTGGTAGGAAAATCACAACTGAGGCCCCTAAGGTTCGGGAGCAATGCCAGCTTCAGCAGAAATTATATACCACTGAATACACTGTTACTGTTATACCACCGGGTCCTGTGAGAGACCCAGTGAACACGCAGCTAGAACTGTACCGGTTGGGTTACTTTTCAGGCCCACCAGTTCGTATGTTGTGCGGGCCAGTAGTAATCCATTATAAAATGGAAATGGCGTATTCAAAATTGAGCATAATAGAACCAGGGTACAAGTAAACTACACAGACCTTGTGCCACTCACTGTAGTGACTGAACCTGCTCCACTGTCTCGGGGCCTAGAGAGTGTTCACTGTTCTCACATGGCACCCCACCTAACGTAACAGTGGGCCAAGTAGCCCACTTTAAGGAACAGAAGGTGAATAGCAGGCATATAAACGTGGGATCTGCCAGTCCCAAAACACACCGCACCATCTGACAGAACAATGGGAAGGCCATTTAAGGGCACAGCTGAGGGGCCAACTGGAAGATGATGCCATGCAGAGATAGGGCCGTATCCTCCAGGATGAAGTATATGTCCTAAATCAGCAGTAATTCTTCTTGTTTTTGTTTTTGAATCATTGTGTAGAAGATAAAAGTCTGGGATCTAAGGGTGCAAGTTGAAAAGGCCCAGCTTAGCCTCACTTTCAGTGGCCTACTTGGAGAATTTTGTTTCCCATCTGCACCCCATGCTCCGCAGGTGGGAAGTTCCTGATCCGCCAAAGAGAATACTCCCACCATAGACCTAGCAAGCATCTGGAAGCCAAGAGGGTGACATGCAAGGAGCTGTGGCAGAGACAAAGGACCCCAATCCTGACAACAAGGTAGGGCTGCCATTACACAGTGGTAACAGGAAAGAACATGCTTGGCACTGAGATGATTTGCTGGCGATTTCCTGGTACCTTTTCCCCTAATTTTAGTGATATATTGACAATTATATCAAAACTTCATTGCAAAATTATTTTTAGTTAACAATGCACTTACATCAGTAGGATTTTCCTGACTTCTTGAATGTTTTTATAAACCAATCTCCCCCGCTTCCTTTGGTTACAGACTACAGCTGAGCCCATCTGGGGACCTCTGATACCTCCACCCCCAGTGTTTATGCTTATGATAGACGAGTGAAAAATCGGGAGCTCTGAGCTTCACCAGAGAGAGTCGTCTTTGTACTGGGAAGCACAGGTTTCTACTCTCACTGAAAAAAATAACTCCTCTTTAAATTCAGAGCAGCAAGTTGCCTTCACATTTAGCAAAGTTAGGTAACACACCACAAGAGGAGAGGTCATGCAAATGAGAGAATCTTAAAAGAAAAGAATACTTTTAAATTTTCATGAAATATTATTGTTTCTCCCATATTAAAGTGCTTTAAAGAAAACTGCCTCCTCCTCAGGAGAAGAGGGTCCCTCCACAGAAGCCCACCCCCCTCTACCCAACAGCCAGTCTGTGCACCGCTGGGACTAATCTCGTCATGCCCTGTGATCTTGTCATGTTATCACAAATTATGTGCAGACTCTCGAGTCACCCTTGCCTCTCCCTCTTCACACAAAAAAGACTGCTCCATCTATCCCTTTCTTCACTTTTTCCTCAAAGCCTCATAGTCTATTATGAGAAAAATCTCTTTTCTTAATTTCTTGAATTCGAACCTACCTTTTCCCTAAGGAAATTACTTCCCCTCACAGGAAGACGATTCCTTTCTGATGATTCTGTGGCCCTGGGCCTAACTGTTTATGCTTCTACATTAGCTGTCATGGATAATGGTATCCTAACATTGCCATTGCCTCTCTGAATGGCAATTGTTTACTTGTTTGTGTCTCCTGGTAGAATGTGAACTCCTTGATGTAAGAGATAGTATCACATTCACAGATGTGTTCCTAGAATTGAGCACAGTATCTTGTACATCAAAAGACTTCATACACATCTGTTGAAAGAATCAATAAACGAAAAAATAGAGTAAAGATATTTCAAATAAGTATTTTGAAATGTGCATCAGTGATATTTAGAAGTGCTTGACCCTTAAATATACTCACCCACTTCAAAAATGTATCCTAAGGAAACCCTAAGAAAATTTGTTCAGACATGTTTAAAACAATTTATGTAAAAAGGCATTTATCACAGCAGAGCAGAATGTGAAAAAAACTAAATTTACAACAAAAAGAGACTAGTTTCGTAAGCTGCTATACATTTATACAATGAAACACTATGAAACTATTGAAGCTATGCTTGTGAAGGACACTAAGAAATGTTCGTTATGAACTCAATTAAAAAAGCGGATTACTGTTGGGCTGCAGAGTCGCTGGAAGCCCTTTGTCCACTTGCTCCCAGACCTGGACTGGCTTTGCAGCCAAACCACAGACTAATCAACTCAAAAATTCACTGGAGAGTGAGTGAGAATATGAGAGAGTGTGTACGGGGCTGAAAGTGTGGGGAGTGAGTGTGAGTGAGCAAGAGCCTGCCTACCTGCAGGACACCTGGGAGTGGATGGCCTGGGCTCCCCAAGCGGAGCCACCATTGCTGCCCAAGCCATGGTCACAGAGGCTGCACAGAGTCAGAGCAACTACGGATTTGATCAGGAGCCACAAGCTATAGTCGTGGAGAGAGATGGCTGGGGAGGTGCTGACTCCGGAAACAGCACGGCAGGAGCAGACCTGCCCAAGGCTGAAAACCGGTGAAGAGAGCGGGGACAGCATCCTGCCCCATGTTATAGTATAGCTTCTGGGCTCTTCCCAATGCCATCCAGGAAAGATCCAGAGAGAAAATTTATCTAAAACTATCGGAGGTTCTGACAGGTGGTGGCCAGCCCTGGCCATGAGAGACTCTGATTTTCAGGAAGGGGGAGAATGTGAAGAATAGGCCCTCCAGGGCTTGGTGCTGCAATGTGGGAGCCGCACATAAACTCTTTTAAAAGGGGAGCTGAGGCGAGACGTAAGACCCAGCAGGAACCCGAGGCTTGCATGCACATGGGCGAGGGTGCAGCAGCTCTGCTAATGAATAACTCAAAGGGACAGAGTCACGCTGAAGGGACTGTGGGTCCAAACCCAGCGCAGCTGGAGAGCAGGGGGCCTGTTTACAAAGGAGAATTCAGGTCGAACCTCCTGTGAGACAGTGGCAGGCTGGGGACTGGAAGGCCAGGAACTGAACACAGGAGATTTGCTGCAGCCAGTCAGAGCACCTCAGAGACAGGCGTGTCCAACCCCCACCTGTGGAGTTACAGGTTCTGCAGATCAGCGAGGCCAGGCTCAGGAGCCCCCTGCTGGGTGCATATCTGCAGAGGAAAGAAGAAAATGCTCTGAAAGGACCGTTTACCAGACACTGTGTGCTACACTGTTCCTCAGGCCCTGATCCACTAAACCCAGTAGAGCAGAGATAGTAGAGACAGATACAACAATGGGGTTCAGGGCCCCACCCAGCCTCAGTGTCTACACAGAGCTGCTGCCTGCACCAAACAGGAAAGAGTTGGCCCTTTTACACAGATTAGCCCTTCATAAGAAATGGTCATCAAATCCACCAGGAACCATACGTTGTTGGAAGGAATCTGGGACAGACTAAAGATTTATGGCAAGGGAGTGGGGAAACAGTTGCACCATCTTCCCTGAAGACTGAATAGTTCCCCCCAGGGGGTCACCCAGGGTTCCCACCCACCTGATTGCACCAGAGGCCCTCCTGGAGGCAGGTGGAGAAGGCACTGGCAGTCATCTCGGGACATTAAAGGAACCACTCCCGGGCCCAGGGCTGACAGGAAGCCAGCAGGGCAGAACTGCAGGGTGCAGGCAAATTTGAAGGAGACAGCCACAGACTGTGGGTAACTTGTAGTCTCAAACAGGCTGCCTAGGGCCAGACTGGGAAACTATCTGACATCACCAGGGGCAGATTCAGAAAGAGAAGACAGTGGTAAACACTGGATTCTGCTGAGACAAGTTCCACTGCGGTCTTGTTCATGATTTATGTTACTTTCTCTCCTGCACAGCTTCTTAACATTCATTTCTTTTCCTTCAAGTTTGTGCCTATTAATTCACTGGTTTTTATATTATAGTTTACTTTAAATCTTACATTTTGCTTCTCCCTTCACTTACTGCATTTTACCTTCTTCCCTCTTCTTTTTGCTTTAACTTTTTTTCTCTTCTATGATTTGCTTCTATTCCATGCTCTTACTATTTCTCCCCCCTCCAGCTTCTCAAAACCAGTTTTCTTGACATTAGTCACCTCACACTCTTTTTCTCATTCTTAAATACCCCTATTCTCTCTTCATCTTTATCAGTCTTTGCTTGTTGGTCCTGGATATGGTGGTTGTTGCTGAATTGCTTCAACTCTATTTCTAGATTTCCACTAATTTTGTATTTCAAATACCAAACTTTACCATTCCCCTCTCCTATTCCATTTTGTCTTCCTTCTGCCCTTTTTTCTATTTTTTTGTTTTAAATTTTAATTTTTCCCTGTCTTGGCCTGGTTATCATTCCTCACTTGTAGTATTCCTTCTCCCTCTATCCTCTCAAAATAACCTTTTCCTGTAGACATCTCTTAAGTTTTTCTTTCTTTCTTGCCCCCTCTATTCCCATCTCACCTACACTAATCTTTGCTCATTTGCTGTTGCTAGTGCTGTGGTGGATCTTCTCCAGTTTAATTCCTATTTCTTTTCAAATTATTGTTTAAACCTAATACTGTACGCTTCCCTCCTTTTACTCCATTCCACCTTTCTCCCTTCCTCTTTTATGTAAATTGTATTTTATTTCTCTCCTTGCTTTTTTTCTATTCCCTACTCTTATTTTTTCTCCTCTGTACTCCCTCAAAATTATTTCTTTCAGTTAGTCATCTCATGTTCATTTTTCCTTACTTATAATAGTCTTAATCTCTTTATATCTTAATTAATATTGATTCATTTGCTGTTGATAATGTGGTTGTGGGTGGGGGTCATTTTTGTAGATGTGAGTATTTCCCGTGCTGTTTTATTTTGCTCTAGCAGCACCTGTACAATAGCATACAAGATGTGGTAGGTGGTGTGACTCTCAGTCTGCCAGCCTGAGGGTAGGACCTACCAAAGAATGACCTAACAACAACTAAAACCCAATTACAACCAGGGAGCCAACATAAATGTCATAAAGGGCATCCCAAGAGCATAAGTTCAGGAGATCAAGGAGACTGCACCACTAAATCCCACAGGTTTCCTACCACAGAAGGCCACACTATGAAGACAGGGAGTCAAAGAAGATCAATCTAATGTGCAGAAACAAACAAGAAGAGTAACCTCAAGTGGGAAGACAAAGAAACACACTCAATCAAAAGAAAAGGAGGAATCCTCAGAAATAGTGCTAAATGAAATAGAGGAAAGCAAACTATCAGACATTGAGTTCAAAATAATGGTTATAAGGATGCTCAATGAGCTCAGTGAGAACCACAAGGAACTACATGGAAGCTACAAGGAACTTCCTGCAAACTATACCAGCATGAACAAGGATATAGAAACTATCAATAAAAGCCAGGAGGAAATGAAGAATACAATATTTTAAATGAAGAACACAGTAGAAGGAACTGAAAGCAGGCTGGATGAAGCAGAGAACCAAATCAGCAAGCTGAAGGACAAAGTAGAAAAAATTTCCCAGACAGAGAAATAAACAAAGAAAGGCTCAAAAAGAATGAAAAGGGTCTAAGGGAGCTGGAGAACAACAAGAAATGTAATAATATCTGTATCATAGGGATACCAAAAGGAGAAGAGAGGAGCAATGGATAGAAAACCTGTTTGAAAAAGTAATGACAGAACATTTGATGAGAGAAAAAGTTACAAAAGTCCAGGAAGCACAGAGGGTCCCAATCAAGATGAACCCAAACAGGCCCATCCAAGACACAAATAAAAATAACAAAATTTAGAGACAAAGAGAGAATTAAAGGCAGCAAGGGAGAAACAGCTGATAACATACAAGGGAGACCTGATAAGGCTAGCATCGGACTTCTCAACAAAAGCACTACAAGCCAGAATGGAATGGCAAGAAATATTCCAAGTAATGAAAAGCAAAGTCCTGCAACCATGACTACTCTATCCAGCAAGGCTCTCATTTAAAATGCAAGGTGAAATAAGGAGTTACCCCAACAAAAAAAGGCTAAAAGAGCACATCTCCACCAAACCAGCATCACAAGAGATCCAAAAGGGACTTAAGATACAGAAAAAGAGCAAGAAACAGAGGAACACAGGTATAAAGTGGAAAATGGGAATGAATAAGCACCTATCAATAATGACCTTAAATGTAAATGGATGAATTGCTCCAATCAAAAGACATTGGGTAGCTAAATGGATAAGAAAACGGACCCTGCATATATGCTGTTTATAAGAGACCTACCTCAGAACAAAGGATCCACACAGACTAAAAGTGAAGGGATGGGAAAAAAATATTCTAAGCAAATGGACATGAAAAAAATGATGACATAGTAATACTTACATCAGACAAAATAGATTTCAAAACAAAGGCCATAAAAAGACATAAAGAAGAACACTTCACCACTCTAGATCAAATAGATTTAATTGATATATATAGAACCTATCATACCAAAGAAGCAAAATATACGTTCTTTTCAAATGCACTGGAACATTGTCAAAGACAGACCACATAATAGGACAGAAAACAAGCCTCAAAAAATTAAAGAAAAAAGAAATCATATCAAGCATCTTCTCAGATCACAATGGCTTGAAATTAGATACCATCCTCAAGAAAAAAACCTCAAAAACATTCAGATTCATGGAGACTGAATAACATGTTATTAAATAATGAGTGGGTTAACAATAAGATCAAGAAAAAATCAACAACTTTCTGGAAACAAATGAAAATGAACACAAAACAGCTCAAAACTTATGAGACACAGTGAAGGTAGTCCAGAGAGAGAAGTTCATAGCAATTCAGGCCCATCTAAAAAAAAAAAAGAAAAATCTTAAATAAACAACCTAACCTTATATCTACAAGAACTTGAGAAACAACAACAAAGCCCAGCATGGGTAGAAGGAAGTGATAACCAAAATCAGACCAGAATTAAATGACATAGAGATTAAAAGAACAATTCAAAGGATCAGTAATCCAGGAGCTGGGTCTTTGAAAAGATTAAAAAAAAACATTGACAAGCCTTTAACCAGACTCATCAAGAAAAAAGGAGAGAGGAACCAAATAAATAAAATCAGATGAAAGAAAAAAGTTACACCCAATACCACAAAAATAAAAGGATTGTAAGAAATTACTACATACGACTATATGCCAAGAAATTTGACAACCTGTGTGAAATGCACGAATTTCTAGAAACATACAATCTTCTAAAACTGAGTAAAAAAGAAGCAAAAAGCCTCAAAAGACCAATAACAATTAGTAAAATTGAAGCAGTAATCAAAAAGCTCCCCCCACACAAAAGCTCTGGACTGAATGACTTCACAGGTGAATTTTATCAAATGTTTAGGGAAGAATTAACTGCCATTCTCTCCAAAATATTCCAAAAAATTCAAGAAGAGAGAAAACTCCCAAACTCTTCTAATGAGGCAAGTATTATCCAAATTCCAAAACCAGATCAAGACACAACAAGGAAAGAATACTACAGGCCAATATCTCTGATGAACATAGACACTAAAATCCTCAAAAAAAAAAAAAAAAAAAAAAAAAAAAAAAAAAAAAAAAAAAAAAAAAAAAAAAAAAAAAAAAAAAAAAAAAAAAAAAAAAAAAAAAAAAAAAAAAAAAAAAAAAAAAAAAAAAAAAAAAAAAAAAAAAAAAAAAAAAGAAAGAAAGAAAAAGAAAAAACTGGCAATCTGGATCCAGCAATACATTAAAAAGATCATACACCATGATCAACTGGGATTCATCCCAGGGATGCAAGGATGATATAATATTTGCAAATCAATAAATGTAATATACCATGTAAGCAAAAAGAATGGCAATAAATCACAAAATCAGATAAGTAGATGCTGAGAAAGTATTTGATAAAGTACAGCACTCATTTATGATAAAAACATTCAGCAAAGTGGAAATAGGGGGAGCATACCTCAACATAATAAAGGCCATATACGAGAAACCTACAGCCAATATTGTACTAAACATGTAAAACCTGAAAGCTTTCCCATTACAATCAGGAAAAAGACAAGGGAACAATATGTTCACTATTGTTATTCAACATAGCATTGGAAGTTATAGCCACAGTGATCTGACAAGAAAAAGGAAATGAAAGGCATACAAATTGGAAAGGAAGAAATAAAACTGTCATTATTTTCAGATGACATGATAGTGTACATAAAAAACCCTATAGACTCCACCAAAAACCTAGTCAACCTAATAAGTGAATTTGGCAAAACAGTGGGATACAAAGTCAATATTCAGAAATAAAAGGCATTTTTGTACACCAGAAATAAAATATCAGAAACATAAACTAGGTAAAAATCCCATTTACTACAGAAACAAGAAAACTGAAGTACCTAGGAATAAACTTAACCAAGGAGGGAAAAGGCTGGTACTCAGAAAACTATACAACATTGAAGAAAGAAATTAAGTAAGACAAAAATAAATGGAAGCATATATCATGTTCATGGATTGGAAGAATTAACATAATTAAAATGTCCATACTACCCAAAGCAATCTATAAATTCAACCCAATTTCTATTAAAATACCAATGACATATTTCACAGATATAGAAAAAATATTTCAAAAATTTATATGGAATCCAAAACTACCCCAAATAGCCACACCAATTTGAGAAAGAAGAACTAAATAGAAGGGATTACAATACTTGACGTCAAACTAGACTACAAGACCACTTTAAGCATAACAATCTGGTACTGGCATGAGAACAGACAAATAGCCCAATGGAACAGAATAGAGAGCTCAGAAATAAACACAGATCTCTATGGTCATTTAATATTTGGCAACAGGGGCAGAAACATAAAATGGAGTAAAAGTAGTCTCTTCAAGTAATGGTGCTGGGAGATCTGGAATGGTACATGCAAAAAAATGAAACTAGACCACCAACCTACACCATACACCAGAATAAACTCAAAATGGATAAAAGACTTAAACATAATCCAAAACACCATAAAAGTCCTAGAGGAAAACATAGGCAGTAAAATTTCAGATATTCCATGTAGCAATATTTTCACTGATACATCTTCTAGGACAAGGGAAATAAAGGAAATAATGAGACCTCATCAAATTAAAGAAGTAATGGGACCTCATCAAATTAAAAAGCTTCTGCATAGCTAAAGAAAACATCATCAAAATGAAAAGAGAACCAACTATATGGGAAAACATATTTGCCAACAATACCTTAGACAAGGGTTTGATCTCCAAAATATATTAAAAACTCATATGACTCAATACCAAAAAGACAAACAATCCACTTAAAAAATGGGCAAAGGACCTGAATAGGTACTTCTCCAAGGATGACATACAGAGGGCCCATACACATATGAAAGGATGCTCAGCATCACTAGCCATCAGAGAGATGCAAATTAAAACCACAATGAGATACCACCTCACACCGGTCTGGATGGCCATCATTAACAAATCAACAAACAAGTGCTGTTAAGGATGTGGAACAAAGAGAACCTTAGTCCACTGTTGGTGGGAATGCAGACTGGTGTAGCCACTGTGGAAAACCATATGGAATTTCCTCAAAAAGCTAAAAATGGAACTGCCTTTTGACTCAGCAATTGCACTGCTGGTATTGTACCCTAAGAACTCTGTAACACCAATCCAAAGAACCTATGCACCCCTGTGTTCATAGCAGTGTTATTTACAATAGCCAAGTGCTGGAAATAGCCTATGTGCCGATAGTAAAAGAATGGATCAAAACACTGTGGTACATTTACACAATGTAATTCTACACAGCAGAAGGAAAGAAGGAACTCCTACGTTTTGCAACAGCATGGATGGATGTGGAGAGTATTTTGCTAAGCTAAGTAAGTCAGTTGGTAAAAGAAAAATACCATACAATCTCACCTATAAGAGAAATCTAATGAATAAAACAAACAAACAAACAAGCAAAACAGAACAAGAGGCAAGGAAACAAGGGATAGACTGACAGTTGCCAGAGAAGGAGGGGTGGGGCAGAATAAGAGGGGAAAGAAGGGGAAGGGCAAGGCAAGGAACACAAGCAGAGGACTCAGGCACAGACAATGTGGGGCCCTTGACTGTGGGAGTGGAGGGGGGTGGGGCAGTGCAGAGCAACAGGGGAAAAACTGGGACAACTGCAATAGACCAACAATAATAAGTAAGTATGAAAATAAATTAAATAATAGATTGCTGTTAAATGAAAGAAGTTATTTCCCAGTTTTAAAAAATCCAATATGGTAGTAAAGGCTATCTCCATGTGGTAGAATTATGAATGATTTTCCTCAATAAAATACATTTTTTAAAATTCCTACAATGGGTAAGTCTTCTACTGTTCTGAAACCCAACTTCCTTATCATATAATCAAGGAATGTTCTTGCACAATATTTTTTTCACTGCACAATGATACATAGCTCCACAGTTTCAATATGGAGTGATTAATACTTCCCGCTCACAGTATAATACTTCCCGCTCCCACTCTGTCAGTTAGCAGTAAGGGGATGAGGCTAGTGTTAGGGCAAAGAAATATCACTACATAGGAATGCAAATAGTACACATACTATAATATCATACTCTATTACACTTCTTTTATGTAGCCTGAAATTACATTAATATTACATTTCCTCAGTGAAAAAATGAATGAAAGCTTTGAGAACCAGCCAGCAGTTGTAGACCCATTTACACATGTCTAATGACTTCTGAAGCTGAGAAGATAAATGTTTCCCTCAGGAACCAGACACTTAATGTGGCAGAGAGGACCTGATTCCCTATCGAACAGTTCTCTATGTAAGTTTTTAGTCCATTAAGATTTGAGCCCTTCACAGTGAAAAGTGAAGTAAAATGAGTGAGTGCCCCTACTCAATATGGGAAAATTATATTCTCTTCACTGGTATTTGGATTCAGGGTATGACTTCATAGCAGCTACTTCTCATCATATCAGTCAAATCCCATTTCAAAAATATCATTATGACATATTCCATACAACAAAAATGTTTTTCCAGATTGAAATCCCTAAATTTTTAATCATTTCTATAAGAAATCCCAATTACTATGCCACCAGTGTGTGAAATCATTTAGAGAAGGCCAGGGCAGATGCTGAAAATTGTATATTATATATTAATTCACAGTATGCAGTTTGTATACTATCTTTAAAGGAATATTGGTTACGCATTTTCTATGCAGCCATTAGTGGTAGTACCATCAATGAGAGTGGAACGCAAGAATATGAATCATTTCTTCAACACACTTAACGATCTACTTCTTATGCTTCATTTTCATAATACTTGTCTCCGAAGTAATGAAACTGCTAAATATCACTCCCATTTTGGGAGCCGAGACCACATCTGCGGATGGATTCACTTTCCCCAGAGGAAGACCATCCGCAGAGTGAGTTGGTCCTTGAACTTGCTTGTGCCCTGGCTCCGCAGCCTCTTAATTCCAATCGCTGTCATTTAAAGGACATTTTGGTTGGTCACCTAAGAGACAGTAATTCATCTTCCAAATCCTCAGGCCTGTTTCTCAGATTTTGTCATTACACTGTGGCTATTTAGAAAGGCATTGTTTTGGAAACCATGTTTTCTTCAATAATAAACTAGTCCTTTTTATCGAAAGACACATTAGTAGCCTGCGCCTGGATCCCGTTTTGCACTGAGGGCTGTCTCCTCTGTGAGGCCACATGCAACTCCCTTCGGCTTCGGGAAGCAGCCTCTGGGCCAGTTCAAAGTCTAACTGGCCGCGTCTTTGCTTTCACTCTGTGGCTAGTTTCTTTCTCAATATTTCCATTCTTGCTTTTAAATCTCTGATTCACTCCTAATAAATCTCAAACCTGTTTTTGCTGATTCAACAGAGGAAATAAACCCCTCAGACGTGAGAAGTAGACATAAAATACTGCTCTGCAACGCTGACATTTATTGAGCCTGCCCTCTCTTTGCCTTACCTACTATTGGTAACACTCAAACTTCTGCCGCAAGTTCAGTGTTGCGGTTTCATTCCACTGTGTTCATCTTGTTTTAAAACTGTCAGTACTGGTACTTGAAGAAAATTCAAATTGCGTTATGATAAAGATGATCAATGATATTTTCATCAATCAATTTATATTTTGGGAGGGCACACACTAATTGAAAAGTTCTAAGGAAGATGCAACGGTGGATGCAAAACAGAATAATAAGTAGTCGCTATCCGCATGGAAATCATCACCCACTAAAGGTGACATTCATGATGGACTGACTGTAAGAACACTGGGGAACATGAAGAGTGATTTCAAGGGCCCGCTCGTAAGAGGGCTATAACTTCAACTGAAATGGTACTTATTTGCTCAAAAATATGTAATTGTGCCTCTGCTTTGGGTTAAGCCTTGTACTAGGCAAAAAGCAGCCAACAAGATGGAAATAGTTGTTACCACAAGGTGTAGTCCCTACCATTCTTACAGGCACGGGAATTTCTGACAAGGTGAGCAGAGTGTCTCCCTCCAGCCACTATAGTATTTCTCCGCTCCCTCTGAAAGCAGAAGTTCTTGAAAAAGCTGTTCATACCCCCCCTACAATATCTGTACCCATCCCCTGGTGAACCTACTCCAATGAAGCTTTCACCTGCAATTTCTAGAGCGTTGAGACCGCCAATGCCCTCCACACAATTCCCACACCACGTGTTACCTCGCCTTTTAGCATTTCACACAGATAATCATTACCATCCTCTTCAAACACTCACTTCCTTGGCTTCTGATCACTATTATTTTGTTGTTGTTTTCTCCCTGGCTGTTGCTTCCACATCTTCTCAGCCTTTAAATGTTGGAATTACTCAGAGCTGAGTCATCAAACTTCCAGTATTTTCTTTCTCCAGATGGCTTTAAAATATCATCTATATGTTAACTCTGCTATTTATACCTCCATTCTGTACTGTTCCTTGAGTTCTACAATATGTATACAGATGACTACTGAAACCCTTCCTTTGGGTGGCTAACAGGCATCTCAACACACCCCAAATCTGTATTTCTCCAAAACTGACCCCTTCCCCCCATGTTCCTCTGTAATCTTCCCAATCTCAGTAAAGTGAAGTTTCACCTTTGCAGATTCTCAGAGCAGACACCTAATTCATCATCTACTGCTTTGTTTCCATCTACAATCCATCTTTCATAAAATCTTGCTGGCTAAGACTTCTAAGTGTATCTCCAGAATTCGGCCACTTATCACTACCTGTCCTGTCACCTCTGATCTGGATTCTTGTAATTACCTTCTAACTAATCTCCTTGTCAGTCCCTTATGATCAACAGAGCAGAGAGAGCCCGTCCAAACTAAAATCTGTCCTGTGGCATTAGCATCTTAGAGCAAAAGCCAAAGCCCTTTAAATAGCAAGCCTCAGCTTCACCCAGTCCATGGGTGCAGTGGCCTACCTGGCATGCTGGGTTCAGCTCCACGAAAACATCCATCATTCCAGGAGGCGGCAGGATGACCCTCGACAGCCACCGTTACAACTTCTGGCTGCAAGGTACCCAAAGATTTTGCATGGTGGCCTGACTTGGGGCCTTCCTTGGCTGGACAGCCCAGCAGCACAAAAAATTGCTGGGTGCTGACTTTCAGCTGAGTTGGTGGGCTTCAGTCTGAACCCAGTCTCCAGGCTGTGCCCTGAAACAGATGAGTACCACTGATACCAGGTCCAGGTCGGGACCCTGAGTCTGGGATCCCTGGACTGCAGCGGAACCCTTCTGAGGTTTCAGGAAGAGGGTTGCTGTGTCCACCAACCCTATGGAGGGCTAGTCTGGAAAAGCCTGGAATCACTTAAGACTCGCTGCCCCCAGTGCTAAATTGACTTTCTGGAGCAGCCTGGGCAGCCTGGTGCCACTTTGTGGCTGCTTCTGAGATGGCACCTACAGGACCTGGCCTTCTTAGGGCCCTGGGGCCAGAACCCACACCCTGCCCTTTTCCCTTTCCCCTGCCTGTCCCAGCGGTATCTGTAAAAACAAAACTGACATCACTTGTCACGGAAATACTCTCTCTTTGACTTCCTCTGTTTACTACACGTTCCTTTGCTCACTCTGCCCCAGCACACTGGGCTCGTTGCTGTTCTGCAGCACCCTGAGAGCATTGCCACCTCAAGGGACTTCTGACGGGGACATTTGTCTCCAGCTACCCTCAGAGCCAGTCCCTCATTTACTTACAGATTCTCCTTCCAAACACTGAATGTGTGAGGCTTTCCTCTATACGAAAGAATCACCTCTACTATTTCCTTGGCTCACCTCCCTAACCAGGTTCATGTTTCCTCATCCTACTTACAATTGTACATTGTAAGTGTGTACAATTGTGTGAAGTAAGTACAATTGTATGTATGAAGTATGTACAATTGTATGAAGTAAGTACCATTGTATGAAGTACTAAGTAAGTACTTACAGGTTTAATTCTCATTTTCCTTCCACCCCTACCCCACTAGGATGTGAGCTTTACATGAGCTGAGATTACACGTGTTGTGTTCACTCTTGCATCCCCAGGGCCCGGAACAAGGGTTAGAATATACGAGGCATTCGGTATCTTTGTGAGTGAATTATTGAGTGGATTTACAACATGGCATTATGAGGTTCAACAGAAGGTAAGGCAGAGGGCTATAACCTAGGCTGAGGGAACAAGAAAAGATTTCTTGAGGAATCCCAAATGCTGAGAAGACTAGTCGGAGTCAGCTAGGGAAAGGGGAGAGTAAGGGAAGAGCTAACCTGCAAAGACAACAGCATTACCCCAGATCCTGAGTTTATTTGCTTATTCAACAATTGTTTATTAAACACCTGCAATGTACAGGCTGTGTTCTGGGCATTTGGCATATAAAGTGTGTAGTGGAAAGACTGACACATGCAGATAAATATTTGACATATAGTAATAAAAATACTATAAAAACAAATTAAGCTGAGTGAGAGAAAAAGAATGATGAGGATAGGGAAAGAAGACTAGACACGGTGGATAACCGAGGAGGTACAATTGGGTAGAGACCCAAGGAAGTTCAGGGTAAGTTTTCTGAAGAAAAAGCAAAAAAAAAAAAAAAATTAAAGATATGATATCCTTATTTATCATTACCTTATTAGTCTCTTAATGACAAAGAAATATGTTTTAAAAATCTCTAACTTAGTGGATTTATCAGCTTCCAATAGTAGTTCTGTCAATTTTTGCTTTTTATATTTTGAGGCTATATTAACTACATCTGGGTTTATAAGTGGTTTATATTCCTGCTGAATTAATTTTTTTATCCTGAAAAACAATTTTTAAAGTATATTTGGCCTAATATTAATTTGCTACATTTATTGTTAATGTTTCCTAAGTACATTTGCTCCATTGTTATACATTCTGCCTTTCTCCACCCTTAACATTTTATATGTTCTCTTTTTCTTTTTGAAATAGCATGTAGCTGGATTTTAAAATATCCAGTCTGAATTTATTTTTAAAGAGGGAATATTTAATCCATTTGCATTTGTAGTAATTACTAATATATTTGATATTGCCTTTACATAATTTTTCTATGCTTAGTTGATTTTGGATTATTTAATTCTTTTACCACATGCTTTTTTACTTCCATAATAAAAATGCTATATGCTACCATTTTCAGTAATTTCTTGACTTTTAGTATGTACGCACTTCATTAAAAGTTTAAAGTTAATGAAAATCTCAAGTTTCCTCTTTGCAACACAAAGTTTTGAATTTCAAATTTGCCTAGTCAAACAATTTACTTCTGTTGAAATGATTTAGTTGTGTCTCATTATTTCCTGAATTTACATTATTATTTTTATACAAAAAAATTTATTTAGAAATCACCACATTTACAATTTTTTGTTGTTGTTGCTCATCCCCTCCCTTTTTGCTCTCTGCACTGTCTTTTGGATTTACTTCCAAAACTCTTTATTTGGGGTCTAATATTTCTCTTTTTCCCAAAGTACAACCTTTAAATTTATTTCATCAAGATTCTAGTAGAAACAAACTTTCTTCACATTTTTAGGAAAATATATTTATTTCATCCTTATTATTAAGCGAAGATATTTATTATTCATTATTAATATATTATTAAATATTGATATTAATGATGTTCATTAGCAGTAAGTTTATTATTATTATTATTATTATTATTATTATTATTAAGTGAAGATACATGCTTAGATGACAGCATGGAAATCTACTCTTTCCCAATGTAAAACTGAGGACGATGAGGCTTCTGTGCTTGATAGTGAGTGTACTGTGCTCTTCGCTTTCATCTCTGGCATGGAGAATAGCAAACAAGGTAATTATGTAGTTAAATTATCTTTCAGTGAACATTTACTCAATTTGCATACTGCATGCATATCAATCAACAGAACTAAGACAAATATTGTGAATTTTTTACTTATTCAATTTTAAATGTAAGTAAAACAAACTAATGTAAATTAACAATAATTTTATTTCTATTTTAGATTTTTAAAAAATCTAGTCTCCCAAAGGAATTCTGCAGATTTCCTGTGGATTCTCTTCTCAATGAAATATTCAAAAACATTTTTAAAAGTTGTTTTCTTTGTTATTTTAATTGAGATATCTAAATACTTTGCCAAGATAAAAGCTGACAAGTATTTTTCACTTGTTTATAAGGACAATGAAAACAATTCCAATTAATTTTTCCGCAAGAGGAGTTTTCATCAAATCAGCTTTGTTACCTTCGATAGAAGTGACAGGAGGAACACTCATGATGGCTAAGTGATTGACACAATGGGTCTCAGAAATGACAAGGATTCGCTAACCAACTTGATGCACACCTTCATGTGAGATCATTTCTCTTCTTCAGCACATGTGGATTCTGACTCATTGCCTATTAAAACTAAGCAGAAATTCTCCAAAACATCTCAACACTCTTCTGTTTGCATTAATGACAACAAAATGAGAAGAATTTTATTTGTTTATATAATAAAATGGAAACATATATAATCAAATAGGTGGTTTTCTCTTTTTTCAGTGTGAAGTAAAGCAAAGTAAAATCTGAATCATCTTAACCAGTGTTGCCAAGATCAAGCTGAAATGGCATGGTGCAATATTAGAGATGTAGTTGATTTAGACATTTACATCCTGGCTCTGCTATTCACTACTTGGGTTACCTGGAGAAGCATGGAACCTGTTTCAATATAGGGTTCTTCAATTATAATTAAAAAAAAAAAAAAATACCCGCCACCCTGGCCGGGTGGCTCAGTTGGTGAGAGCGTGATCCCATACACCAAAAGGTTGCAGGTTCGGAAACTATAGATGTTTCTCTCTCTCTTTCTCACCCCCACCCTTCTTCCTTCCTAAAATCAATGGACATATCTTCAGGTGAGGATTAAAAACATTAAAATACCTAACTGATAGAATTATGGTGGGAGTTAACTAGATAAAAACACCTGGAACATAGGTTCTTATCAATTACCTTTCTCTATATAATAGGAGCTTCTGGAGGGGAAAATATAAACACACATATACATAGACCTGTGTGTGTTTTTATGTGTATAGATTTATGGATTCATATATTTATGTTATATATGTTTGTGAATGTGTATGTATGTATAAATCCTCTTTTTTAAAGATTTTATTTATTTTTAGAGAGATGGGGAAGGGAGAGAGACAGGAAGAGAAACATCGATCAGTAGCCTCTCACATGCCCCCAACTGGGAACCTGGCCCACAACCCAGGCATGTGCCCTGACTGAGAATTGAACCTCGGTTCACTGGCCAGCACTCAATCCACTGAGCCACACAGCCAGGGCTGAAATGCCTCTCAGTAGGCATTTCACAAAAAACTGAAACGTGGGCCTACGAACCAAAGGATTGTGGTTTGATTCCCAGTCAGGGCACATACCTGGGTTGCAGGCCAGTTCCCAGCAGGGGACACACAAGAGGCAACCATACATTGATATCTGTCTCCCTCTCTCCTTCCCTTCCCCTCTAAAGATAAATAAATAAATAAATAAAATTTTAAAAAATTGAAATAACTTGTTAGCTATAAATGAATCATTCTTTGGTGAACAAATGCCCACCCTGTTGAGAGGGTAGGATAGTCATCAGGGTTGAGGAGAAATGGCTTCAGTTCTGATGACAAATAGAAAACGGGAGAAGGGAGGGAATTTCAGGGAAAAAGGGGAAGGGTTTGCAAGAACAAGTATAAAGGACAATGGACAATAACGGGGGGGTGGAAATGAAAGGGAGGTGGGGAGGGCTGGGGGTGGGCTGGGATGGGGATAAAAGGTAGAAAAGTGCACATCAACAACAATTAAAATTTTTAAAAAAAGAAAACATACTGGTGGCAGTCAACTCAGGGCAGAAACTAGACTCCTGAAAGAATGAGGAGGTGGCCCTCTCTACCAAGCCCACCCGTACCTTTCCCCAAGCACATTTTTCTTCCCTCTCTTTTTCTCCTAACCTCCAAGGGCCCTTCTTTTGCATCTGTAATGTGTTTCCTCAGACCATGTCTTCTACAGCACAGTTCTACCTCCGTGACTTTCTAAATAAACTTCATCTTATTAAAAAAAAAAAAAAAAAAGACAAGCAGAAAAAGAATGTATGGAAGAAAAGGAGAAAAGAGAACCACAGCCATCATTACCTGCAGCACAATGAAGCTACACAAATGAGAGTTGACCTGGCATCTTGTGACTGAGGATTATTTGAAGGTATTTCAACTGCCGTGATCACTAAGGTCTATCCAATCCATGCGCACACAAGTGTGTGTGTGTGTATGTGTGTGTGTATGTGTGAAACAAAAAAAGGGTGCTTTGTAAGAGAGCAAGAAAAGTATTTCAAGTACCTGTACAGTAAGAACTATGCACTGTTTACTATTCATATGATGATCTAAGCATAATTACAAAGAACCAACTACAAAGTATATCAGTGATGCTTGGATATAAGCATTTTATTTCTCCGCTTTGGAACGTATAAAAATGCCCTTTGTGCCACAAGTTACAATGCACACAGGGGGCATGCAGGTGACATAAATGTACAAATGGGATAAACATTTATGACAACAGAGAGTAACAATAAACTGGGAGTATTAGTGCCCCATGCAAGCGTTCATATTCAAGTCTGTGAAAACCTGTGCTAGCCAAAGCACACCTCTGGCAGGATTTGATAGATGACTACCAACTGTTAGCCTGCTGTATCCAAACAGGGCTAGTTTCGCCTATCAACTGACATTTCTACGTCTCACCCTTTTCTTTCCACAAACTGTCCTCTTTTGGAATGGATACCCTTTTGACCCAAGGCATTGTAACGAACTGCAAGGTGGTCTGCCTCTGCAGCTGACAGAAGTTTCCTGTTAAAATTCTAATCTTTCCTCCAATACCCACAGTCATTTATTAATTCTGCACAGTTTCTATCGCGTTATGCAATGTTTTTCTGGAGACGCTATATTGGCTATCTCTACGTGTCCTTTCTGACTTCACCCGTGACAGCAACACCAAAGCCATTCTATTTATAAGAGAAACAGAGAACTGTTCTGATTCGACCACAACTCACCCCCGTACCTGTTCCTTCACCCCCACCTCTAGCACAGAACGGTTCCTCACGCTATGCTTTGGTTTAACATAGTTATACATCCTTGCTGACCATAATGGATTGAAGTTTCAGTAATAGATATAGGTCTGGATCTTAGGTAAGCATCTATAAACAATTAGAAGGACTTCTAAGATAAGCAACTAGATCTAGCATATTTTTATAAAAGTCTTGTTGTCCTAAGGGAAAAGAGAGTTCCTTAGCCAAATCAAGCACTGGATTTCTCAGGCTCCCCCAATATCAAGAGTACTACACAAAAGCTAAATATTTTCTCAGACAGGTGAGAAAAACATAATTTGGTTTGACAATGGAGGACCCGAGGATGAAAGTATTTCAAGAGTTTGTAAGATGACTGAAAAATATTGTTGTAGGGTATTGTAGTACAACATTGTAGTTCAGAGTAGACACTATTTATGGATTTTGCTTTGATTTTAATGAAATACCCTTGGAATGCCTTGCATTCTGTGTCTTTCAAGATATGGAATTTTCGGGCAACTGGTATGATAAAAGATACCATTTCTCTTGTCTGAATGGAGAGGAGAGAGCCGTAAGCTGAGGAACAGGGGACGAGCAGGACCCCCCCAGAGTACTAAGGGCTCTCTTTCTGTACCATGAGCTCTTGTCCCTAAGATACACCTTGGGAGTTATTTCACTCATCTTAAAAAAGTCTTTCTTCTAACATGATAAGGAAGAAAACAACACAAGAATTTCTCTCACAAACAGATATCAATTTATATGCAGCTAGTAATACTATGTAGCTGGAAGAAATACTAGCCCTAGGGACCAGAAGAACTTACAGATGTCTTGGATGTCTTGTCTAAATGCCAGTTGGAAGTTTTCTGTGCTGAACTAACATAAAGAGACCAAGTAATAACCAAGGCTAACATTTCAAAATAATCTTGGTATATTACGAGAAATTTGGAAGGTATTATTTATAAGGAAACTTAAAGCACAGATTATTGTGAAGCACAGATTCATGAAAGTCTGGAGCTAGGAGGACCTAAAGGTTTATCTCACCTATATGCTTATTAGTTTACGTGCTTCTCAGTTTTTCCCAGACGCCCTTGCACTCAGCTTGCAGCTGTGTGACTAGTTCCGGTCAGTGGACTATGACAGAAGTGGTACACTCCTTCTCAGAGGAGCCCTTAAGACCAGTGAACCTCCTCCACTTCTCTCTCCTCCTCCTGCAGCAACCTACCAAACGGTGGCTCCCCGAGCAACCTGACTTACAGAGCAACACCCCCCACCAACTGGCACTGGAAAAGAAATGTAAGGAAAGAATTGTTGTTTTATTGAACCACTGAGACTTTGGGGTTTGTCTGCTGAAGCCGTTAACATTATTTAATTCAACATGCAATGTGAAATGTGCTTCTGGCGCAACATAGATTCAGGAGCTGGAAAGATGAAGATACAATTACGCACAGGCTCCATATTTGTTAACACCGGCAAATTAGAAGAAAGATGAGGCACTATGAACCTGCAGTTGTCGGAGGAGGTCATCGAGAGGGTGTGACTGCTGTTTGACCCGTGTGCTGCACCTCAGCAACTGGAGGCGCTTGGCCCCCTCTCCTGTGCTTGGAATATAGAGTCTGCCCACCATTGCCACGGCAGGAGCCCTTTTCAAGGCTGCAGCCTTCAGAGAGCAATGTGTCGTTGAGACCATCTGTACGGTATACGTGTGACTGAATGTTTTAAGGCCTCTATATAAACCTTTATGATTCTGGTAGGCAAGCGCAGAAATCTACTTGTATTGCAGCCACCCAACATAAGCCTCCTAAGTAATAAGTTTCCTTACTTATTAAACCTGCTGCCTAACAATCTGGAGTGGTCTGCCTTATTCCTTAGTCTCTCCTTGCCCTTTGTGCAAAAGGAGCCAATTTGCAAAACAACGGTACTTCCAGGGGAAGAATGTATACTATTTGCTCTTGGCTGTGAATGGCCTTATATTACAAGAAAGTTATCAGCACAGGAATAATTAGGTACTTTTTGAGCAGAAATTTGGGCCTTCCATGACTGGAAAAACTTACAGCTTTCAGATTCTGACACTAAGAGAAAGGATCAAACTTGGCTTTGAGAGACAAAGGCCAGTATACCTTTCCTACTAGATAAAATGAAGTAGGGAAGAGATCAAATTACAGGTGTGGCTGATACGTATGTTCCACAGAACCCCAAGACAGTTTCCAGTACGTGAGGAAAGATGTGTGGAACAAGAAAACAAAATAGTAAAGCAGACTCTAGAATTATGACTCATGAAACATACTAGAAGCAAATAAATCAAAAGCTTACCACATTTTCAAAGGAAAGCTTGTCATAAGCTTGGACTATAAAACATCTTGGATGTTCCAGATGTAAACAAACAAACAAACAAACAAGTCAGAAAATACTGAGGGCCTTCAAAATATTGGGGAAAAAATGATTCTGAAAGGTTTTATTGGGCATAGTTTCCAATTCCTATTTCCAATGAGCCAAGAGCAGTAGAAAAGATGAAGCATCCCAGAGGCAAAGCCAAAGAATATGTAGACCGATAGATACAGGAAGTCTTCCGGAGAATAAGAACTTAAACAAGGAACCTCTGCCACTTCCGTGTACAAGGTCGTAGAATGCCCAAAGGAATTACAGAATTGCTTACAGACTGGCAACTGCTGTGTGCCACGTGGTCTTCCTTTTCCCCTGTCCGATGGTTTGTTACAGACATCCTGCTTCTGCTCCACTTTGCACACTGATGTGGACAATGAGGAGGTAATTTGTCTGTCTAGTTCATACATCTCTAGCTCAAGATGATTCATAATGCAACTGTCTCTTGGAGAGGCCAACAATTGATTCAGCAACTTGGAACCCTGGGCTGTTTAATAACTGGAAGAGGAGTTGTTTCCTATATATGATAAGAAAATTTATTGGACTATGTCAGAAATAACTAATGCTTTTCAAATATTCCATGCATTTCCCTAAAAATTCTATTTTGGGAAGTGATAGAATAGCTGAGCAGCAGACCAGGGTCCCTACCTAGAACAACTTGAAAAGCAAAATAAAATACAGCATTCATTTGTGTGAAGGTAGCAAAAAATCTTCTGAGGCAAGAAAAATAGAAGAGCTAAGACTCTAGAAACAAAAGATTATTGAAAAAGTGAGCTAGCTTCTGCAGTGGCTCTTATTTGGGATCTTTTTAATGATTCTTTGCACCGAGAGGCAGCAGAAAAGCCAATGGAAACTCGCGGATGACCGCTATGCTGTAAGCAGAGATTTAGAGAGCCCCGAGTACACGGCTAGTACGGCCGAAACTGGGAATCATGGTCAGCAGGCTAAAAACCTGTAAGGAAACGCATCTGAATAGCACACACTTCATAAAATGAAATTTGAAGTTTAGTTCCTACTCCACATACAAGACATTGGAGTCCTCTTCGAACACCCTGTAAGGACAGGGGTGAACGGGAAGTAGACTAAATTTTTCCGGGTTGCGATGCAGCAGTGACTGTACATGGTGCCTTGTTGAAGTAAAGTGATCAGCTACCAATCTCACCACGCAACAGAGGCAGAGAATTATCCTTATTTAATGTCTAGCATTAAATAAACTAATTACTTCGCAAAACAAAGGGAGAGGAGAGAAAACAAATAATGGATGCACACCCACAGTTGATCCAGATATCAACAGTGGGTTACGGAAAAAAATGCGCTAAAATCTGTAAAATTTAACCAGCAAATTGAAATCTATAAAAAAGGAATCAGATGGAAATTGCAGAAGAAAAATAGCACAAATTTAAAATTAAGACCTCACTAGATAAGTTTAACAAAAAGATTAGCAAGCAATGGGATTAGAGAATTAAGGTCATCAGTACAAAATATGCAAGTGTGTCCCCAAATAGCCTTTCCATTTAACCAGGGCCATAGGTCCATCTCTAACGAAGTCAAGCAAATAAACACTAGTACGACCCCTGAATCCCTCTTCCCCTCTGTGATAGCTTCAGAAACACGTGGTCCAAACGGCGTCCCCACGGAAAGGCAGTCCCCATCCACCTGGGCCCCTAAGCGATTCTGTCTGTCACAGGTCCCCACAGCCCCATAGGCCTTTGTGGGACGTGAAACATACGAAGGCAATTAAACCTCTTCGTGTAAGTCATTGAAATTTTGTTTGCCTTTTTTTCCTGTTTTGGCCATACTTAAAGCTTTACTTACTAAATATACCTGTTTTCATATCAAGTTAGTGGATAAAATCTGATGATTCTGCCTCAATCATTTTTTTCTCAGAAAACATCACACTGCTGCCCAAGTCTAGAGCTATAAGCTAAACTAACTAAGTTGCTCATAATATTCAACAGCCAACCACATGTTTGCATATTATATCATATTTTTGTTGGCTGGTATTAGTAAAAAGTTTTTGTTGGTAAAGGATTTTATAAATTCTCTGCTACTGTGCCCCATGGTAATGTAGCAAGGTCTTGGTTTGGCCCTTGATTCTGATCATGGCAACATTATTGAAATTACTATCCAGAACATTGGCATCTGCCTGTACAATTCTCCTAAAATGTGTTGGTCCCTTATGAATCACACTGGAATTCATTTCGTTAGACAAAACCACACACATAAGCATATTGAAGATAACGCATTTTTTTACTTTTGGGTTAAGCTGAGGCTGTGAGAACAAAGCTCTACTGTTTAGCCGAATTACTACCTCATATCTACTTGAGGTTTAAACAAAGGATTTTGTTATCACATTTATGACTTTATTTTTTAACCATAATTCCCTGGCTTAAAAAATAAGCATTTCTTATCTGTCATAGTTTCTTTGGGTCAAATATTCAGGGGTGACTCAACTGGCTGATCCTGGCCAAGTGTCTCCCATGAGGGTGGTGAAAATGGGGCAGGAATACCTTTGAAGGCATGGGGTGGTTGGAAAACCTAGCTTCAAGCACCAGTGACATGGCTGGCAAGTTGTTTCTGATTGTTGGCAGGAGCCTCAGTTCATCCCCACGTGTCCCTTTCCACAGAGTAAATGGCCCAGGAGAGGACAAGCAGATAAAGTAGAGGAAGTTACGGCCTGGTCTTAGGAGTCATACGAAAGCACTTCCGCAGCATGCCACTTGCCACACAGGCCATGCGTAGGTCCAGGTGGGAGGGTACCACACTAAGACACAAATACCAGGGGAAGTGGAGCACAGCAGCCATATGGAGAGCTAACCTCCATACTGCCTGCCAGTGAAAGAAAATAGCTATTAAACAACAATATAATAAATAATGCGCATGGTATGATCAAATATCTTAAATGCTGTAAATAAGACTAAAGAAAAAGCAGATCCATGTCGGGAGATGGCGAGAGCCATTTGTAGTATGAATATGATGTGCAGAGGAGGCCTCATTGAAAAGATGATAGTTTTGTGAAGAACTGAAAAGTATTATAATACCGATACCCTAATAATACGCTGCTATATTTTATTTCATAGTATTATATTTTCAATCACAGAATCAATTCAATTTATTAAGAAAAAATATATTTATTGTTATGTCCAAGGCTGTACACAAAGCTTATAGAAGCCTCCTTCCAAGGATCTGTTGCTCATACACCTTGCATAAGAGGATTACAAGTTAGTAGTAAAATGATTGGTGCAATTCTTAGTGATCTGTTATTTATTTGTGAATTCTCAATGATTTTTTTATCTCAAGGATATGTTTATTGACTTTAGAGAGAGAGGCAGGAAGAGAGAGAGAGAGACATTGATGTGAAAGAGAAACATCGATCAATTGCTTGTACCTGCCCTGACCAGGGATCGCACCCTAGACCTAGGTAAGTGCCCTGACCAGGCTCAAACCCACAACTTTTGGAGTCTGAGGCAATGCTGCACTCAACTTAGCCACCCAGCCAGAGCTAACCATTTTTAAAAGTTATTGAGGACCTGACTGGGTAGCTTAGTTGGTTGGAGTGTCAACACAAAACACCAACATTGTGGGTTCAATTCCTAGTCAAGGCACAGACAAGAAGCAAACAATGAATGCATAAATGAGTGGAACAACAAACTGGTATTTCTCTTTCTTTCTCTTTCTCCCTCTTTCTCTCTCTTTAAAATAAATTTTAAAAAGTCATTGAGTTTTTCCTCTTACTTACAAAACAGCATCTAATATGTGGTGATATTTGATGAATATAAAAATATATGTAAGATATATATATATAATAAATGAATATAATAATAAAGTCAATTTGCTTATTTCTGAGTTTATAAAAATAATATATTCCATGTATCCCTCTGAATTTTTTTCTAACAGCATTGTGTTTTTAAGATTCACTTATATTGCTTATGTACTTTTCTCACCCAATTTTACCTATGTCCAATATTCCAATGGGTAGATAGAGCACAAATTATTTATACTTTCTCTGGTCAATAACTACTTAGTTCCAGTCATCTTTGCATTAAAAATAATGATGGTGAGAAAATTCTTGGATAGGCTTTTCTAGGGTAGGAATGAAGTAGTCAAGACACCATGCAGGGTGATAACAATGACTCTAAAAATGGATACAAGGAATAAGTTTAACAAAGATTTCATAGGACCTTTCTGTACACAAATCTAAAACCTTACTGAGACAAACAGAAAACAAATAGAGATATGTACTCTGTACATCAATTGACAAAAAAATTCAACTCTCTTTAATATGTAGATTCATTGCAATTTCAATAAAAATCTTACATGGTTTCAAAGATACTTTGACAGCTGAGTTTTGAATATAAAATATAAATATTCAAAAACCGAAGAACAGCTAAGATACTCCTAATAAAGAAGACTTACATGTTTTGGGAAGTTTCCTATCCAGATAAAGTTCAAAAGCATCAGATAATCATTATGTATAATGGTTACTTTTTTCCTTAAGCATATGCATCCTTCTAGGGAAAACAGATTTACTATCATATGCATGTGGATACCTCATTGTGTATCAAAATTGCAACAAATAGCTATTAAAATGATTTTTAGAATGTAAATTAATTGTCCCTCTATGGATTAAATAATTACAGAGTAAAATTATTGAATTAATTATCTGTATGAATTTTAATGATTATTATTAGAGATATGTGTTTAGTATACAGTAATAATTGACTGATGATATTCTGATGATGTCCCCAAAGACTTTTGAGAATCTGTTCTCTGAGGTGACTGTTTCAAATTGTGTGGTCTCAGAGATCTAAATGTCTTTAATCATACTCCTAGAGGATATGGGAGTAAGAACAAAGTCTAAACTTTATATAAAAATATACCAGGCCCAATGGGAGCCCTATCATTTTACCCGACTCCTAATTTGATCTCTTTCCACCATAACTGGATCAGAGTTTGTAATGAAATATTTCAATTTCTCATCTGGCCAGTCACAAATTCAATACAGTTGCTTAATAAAATCCTGTGGGATGCACCAATTTGTAATAAACAAAATTTTCAATAGAATATATCTTTTGACTAAGTATAAATGTACAAGAGCATGACACATGTTCAATTGGCTTACAAAAGGAACATAAAAACCAACGCTTCACCTAATGGTGAAAGAGATAGAAAGAGATAGAAGAGTAGACCTTGGGTCCTGTAGCAACATACAAGTAGTGGCCAGAGGGGAGGGAAAAGAGCCTGTGAAGAATCCCAGAAAGAATTATCAAAATTAATAACTAGAAGCCCTGAGAGAACAGGCCAATCTCAAAAACTGAAAATGCCTCAGGTGAGAAAAGAAGAGCTCAGAAGATAACCCACCTAATGGGTTATCCATTTTATATTTTACAGTTCCTAGTATTAATATTTGCATTTTTTGTTAAAAAATGTAACCTTTTTATTTGATTTAAATACTTCCTCTAAGAAGCCTTATCTAACCCCTTAAAGAACTCATCGCTCCCCTTTAATCCTTCATGCAGATCTATCATAGCCTTTGTAGTCCCTTGCTTCACCTAACTGTACACATGGCTGCTTTTCCTTATAGATGTAATGTCTTGAGAACATAGAAACCCCCTATTCATCAGCGTGCATCATCTAAGGGAGGATGGAGGGCCTTCCTCACAAGGTACGTCAAGTTTTTGAACTTTTATTTTCACTGCCTCATCAACTGTACTATGTTTCCTTTCATAATCAATTAATTAATGACAGTAAGTAACAGTTCCTTCCTTTTCCTTAAAGACCTCAAGTGCTGTTTTTAGAAAATCATTGCATGATCTTTTGTTTATGCCTATTTATGATGTATATTATAAATGTTACATTTATAATCCATGCTACAATACTTAATGCTTCTCTTGTGTCCAGCATGGTGCTAGGTACTAGGTATACAGACATGAGGAGAAACATCCTGAAATAATTCAAAGACCGACAGAATACAGCGCTAATAACTGCAATGCAATGCAGTAAGTGCTATGATATAAATAGGAAAAAGGTGATCTGGAGACTTATATTTAGTGACTCTTTCTGACTACTTGAGAAAAGAGTCAAAAAAAAGGGGGGGGAGGATGTATGAGCTTAACAAATTGGCAGATTTTTCTAGGTAAATAAGGCCAGAAGCAATTTTTAAGAAAAATGTATGCAAAGACATGCAGTCAAGAAAGGATCAGGCAGGTCTAGTAAATAAGGAGCTGCTCTTTGTGTTGGAGCACAAGGTATCTGGTGCAGAGAGGAGGAAGGTTGCCAAGTCAGTCAGTGGAACAGAACAGACCTTTGAAGCAATGTTAAGAAATGTGTACTTTATCTGTGGCAACATGAATGTAGAAGAAATCTTTAAACAAGGCAGAGGCATAATCAGATTTAGCTTTAGGAACATCATGCTGGTTGCAGGATGAAGATGGATTTGGAGGTGAGGAAAGTTAGGAGGTTTTAAAATCTTATAGAAGAAAGATGAAACATCCTGTCAAATGATGAAGGCATTGTGTCATGCAAAGATTAGTTTGGTTGATATTAGTAAAATAGATTCAAAAGAGCACAGTGAAAAGAGGATCAGTAAAATGAAAGAGTTAGGGTGATTTTCTATTCTTTCTGTAGACACTGAAAATTAGAAGAATGTCTCTAGATTTAAATATATTTGAGTACCCTAGATAACATGTAAGCAAACATGTCTAGTAGATCAATATATCTGGAACTAAATAATAAAGTTGGAGATGACTGATTGGAAGTTGCCCACTTGTAACTGGTAATTAAAACCATGAGAGTGGATGAAATTACCCTAAGTTTATATGGAAAGTGCTGCTGAAAGAGATAGAAGAGTAGACCTTGGGTCCTGTAGCAACATACAAGTAGTGGCCAGAGGGGAGGGAAAAAGAGCCTGTGAAGAATCCCAGAAAGAATTATCAAAATTGATAACTGGAAGCCCTGAGAGAACAGGCCAATCTCAAAAACTGAAAATGCCTCAGGTGAGAGAAGAAGAGCTCAGTGAAATTTGTCAAAGAAGAAGAAACTGCCAAGGAGGCTGGAAAGCCACTCCGCAGGGCCAGAGTCAAGACTACATTTTCAAAGTTTGAGGGGCAGGTGTGGAAGACATAAACTATTTTTAGTAAGAATGATGCTGAATGTAAGGGCAGTAGTTTGAATGAAGATTAGTGGAAGGCCTTTTATTTATTTATGTATTTATTTATTTATTTATTTATTTATTTATTTATTTCAACCTGAAAAGAAGGAGCTAAAAGAATAGGTAAAATTGATGGTAAAGAAATACAGAAGACAATGTAATAAAATTCCTGTGTAGGTGATGGTAACTGAGATATTGGTGTTATAAGCTTAGTAGCTTGTAACAACAAAACCTACATTTTATAGTTCTGGAGGTCAGAAGTCTGAAATATGGTTTATGGGGATAAAAATCAAGATTTCAGTAGGGCTCCTTTCTGAAAGTTATAAACAAAAAACCCTTTGCCTGCCTTTTCAAGACTCTAGAGGCTACCAGCATCCCTTGGTCTGTAGACTCAACATCCACCTTCAAAGCCAGCTCATCCTATCTTCAAATCAATCTCTCTCTTCTTGTTTGCTTCCTGCTTTCATTGGTATATCTTATTTGCTCTGACTCTGACCACCCCCCATAAGGACCCCTGTGAGTATACTGAGTCAACCCAGATAATCTAGGATAAATTTTTTATCTCTAATCATGTCTGCAAAGTCTCTCTTGTCATATAAGGTAAAATATTCACAAGTACTGGAGATTAAGATGTTTATATTTGGAGGGAAGCATTATTCTGTCTATCACAGTGGTTAAAGGTTGAATAACTAAACTGGGATGGACAATCAACTCCTCTGCTTTCAACAGGAGAGAAAAAGGCCAGAGTGGGGGATGTCATGTGAAACTACAGAGGCGAAGTCAGGAACTAGTCCTGTCTAATGATCACATTTTATCCTTGGCAGCACTGGGATGGCAAAATATGCCGTTGACGAGAGGAACAAAGTTTTGGAAAGAATACTAGAGCCTGTCACAGAGAACATTTTAGAAAACAGGTGAAGAAACCATACAGAAACGTGGGGTGGGAGTAGGGAGTTCAATGGAGCTAGAAAGCACAACATCTTCATGAAACTTATTGGCTTAGCATGGAGATTTGTCCAGTCTGGGAATGGAATCAAAGAATATAAATAGTTCGATCTATCAAGTGATGGATATATGAAGGTTGCCTATAGTTCAGCAAATAAGGAGGAATATGAGCAAGGATTTGGTGAACATGCATATCACTGAAACCACTGGTCTTATCATTAGGCTTAGTCAGTTTTGAGTCTTCCTTGATGTTAAAATTTTACAAAAATTTATTTAGTATACAAGAGGAGTGTGGTGTGTGTTTGTGATGGGGAGCTAGAGAGAGAGAGACAGAGAGAGAAAGAGTCCCCAAGTCTTAAAAATATAAAATTCGAGGCTATAGCATTGACAAATCAATATCCTTATGTATTCAAATTACAAAATCATGTCAGTAAACAAAGTAACATGGTGGAGATTGAAACTTTGAAAGTAGAATTGGGCTACTTAATTAATCCGTCCTCACTGTTCTAATACATCATATTGACTTGCAATTTTGTTTTTAACAAACTGATTGATGTCACTGAAAGTTCATTTAACAAAGTTTAAAGTTAATCAGCAAACAGAGTTTTCCCACCAGTAGAGATAAAAAATATAATTTACTCCATAATTATTTGGTAATTACTGTGTTATCAGATATCTTTTATAAGAAATTTAACTCTACCTCCCATGCAATCTCTTCTCTTTAGTCTAACTCTAGATCTCATTATTCTCATTTTAATTCATTAAAATATTATGCATATTTCACTAGCAGGTCAAACCCTGTCAGTCAGCATTCTAGAAAGTTACAATCATTTCCTTATTGATCATTTTACTGCTAATTTTCCCTAACTAGAAGTGTGCTGACAAGTCATTAAATATAAAATGTTCTTGTAATGATTTGGACTATTTTCTTAAAGTATTACATTATGTTTTGTTTATTTAAAGACTCTATTATTTGTCTATGTTTCTTTTCTCGTCCTCATTTACACAGACAACAGTAGATTTAGTGAACTTTGAACATTTTAAACCACTTCGCAGATGAAATGCATCTCAAAGTCATGTAAAGAACTTCACAAAAATAGAGATGGCAATGGGATTAGGAAATGTTTTGAAGAAAAAGAATGCCTTACTTAGTGCACTGATAGCAGTTGGCAGTGAGAAGAGATCAGAGGCAGGGCTTCTGGAAAGAAGCAAGTTCCTCCAGTCGGTGTGCTAAGTAATGCAGTCCTGAGCCAGAATGATGCCTGTGAACAAGGCAAGATTATTAGCGACAAAAGGGAAATACATAAATAGGTGTAAAAAAAGCTGCCCTGATCATCTCACAGAGTTGTTCTGGAAACAACGTGAAATTTCAGGGAGAAAATTTGCTTGGAGAAGTCAGAATTCTCTGCATGTCCAGAGTTGTTGTGTTATTCACTATGTAAGAACCCATTTCTCTCTCGGGGCTCTTGTGCTTCACTTGGAAGATGTCATGAGAAGAGAGTCCACGCCTGCCACCACGAACCACTTCTGCATTCACAGCCTGCTCTTGCAGCCCACTACTGATGTGGGTTCTTATTAGTGACTCCCCCACAAAACAAACAACAAAAAAATGATCTATGTTACATTTCTTTGAAATAAAGTAGCTTGAGAAAATTTTTTTGTCTTAAGTATTTACATGTATTACACCAATTGCTATGCTTGTGCCTAAGTCATTGCCTTTCTTTTTTTTTTATTGCTATCCCCTTACAGTTGTCCCAATTCCCCACCCCCTGCACTCTGCCCTCCTCTGCCCATCCCGCCCCTGCTCTCAGAGTCAATCCCCACGCTGTTGTCCATGCCCATGGGCCATTCATACATGTTCCTTGGCTAGTCCCTTCCCCTCCTTTCCACGATTATCTCCCTTTCCCTTCCCCTGTGGTCATTATCAGTTTGTTCTATGTTTCCATGCCTGTGGTTCTATTTTGTTCATTAGTTTCTTTTGTTCATTAGATTCCTCTTATAGGTGAGATCATATGGTATTTGTCTTGCACTGTCTGGCTTATTTCATTTAGCATAATACCATCCATTCTGTTTCAAAAGGTAGTAGTTCTTTCTTTCTTTTTGCTGCATAGTATTCCATTGTGTAAATGTACCACAGTATTTTGACCCACTCATTTACTGATAGGCACTTAGGCTGTTTCCAGCACTTGGCTATTGTAAATAACACTGCTATAAACGTAGGCATACATAAGTTCCTTTGAATTGGTGATTCAGAATTCTTAGGGTATATTCCCAGCAATGGAATCAATGAACCAAAAGGCAGTTCCATTTTTAGTTTTTTGAGGAAATTCCATACTGTTTCCCACAGTGGCTGCACCAATCTGCATTCCCACCAAGAGTGGACTAGAGTTCCCTCTTCTCCACATCCTCTCCAGCACTTGCTGTTTGTTTATTTATTAATGATGGCCATTCTGACTCGTGTGAGGTGATAATCTCATTGTGGTTTTTATTTGTGTCATTCTGATGGCTAGTGATGTTGAACATCTTTTCTTATGTCTATGTGCCCTCTGTATGTCCTCCTTGGAGTGTCTGACCAGGTCCTTTGCCCATTTTTTAATTGGATTTTTTGTCTTCCTGGTATGGAGTCACGTGAGTTCTTTATATATTTTGGAAATCAGACCTTTTCCAAGGTATCATTGGCAAATATGTTTTCCCATACGGTTGGTTCCCTTTTCACTTTGATGATGTTCTCTTTAGCTGTGCAGAGGTTTTTAATTTGATGTAGTCCCATTTGTTTAGTTTTTTCTTTATTTTTCATGTCCTAAGAGATGTATCAGCAAAAAATATTGCTACATGGGATATCTGAAATTTTACTACCTATGTTTTCT
Organism: Anoura caudifer; assembly: GCA_004027475.1. Taxonomy (NCBI): domain Eukaryota; kingdom Metazoa; phylum Chordata; class Mammalia; order Chiroptera; family Phyllostomidae; genus Anoura; species Anoura caudifer. The sequence goes on from PVKU01000245.1 coordinate 49,102, forward strand.
CTAAGACTCTTATGGTATCATGATTTATATTTAAGTCTTTTATTTATTTTTAGTTTATTCTGGTGTTTGGTGTGCATTGGTAGTCTAGTTTCTTTTCTTTTCTTTTTTTTTTTTTTTTGCATGTACCAGTCAAGTTCTCCCAATACCATTTATTGAAGAGGCTATTTTTAATTCATTGTATGCTCATGCCCCCTTTGTCAAGTATTAATTGACCATAGAGACATGGGTTTATTTCTGGGCTCCCTAGTCCATTTCATTGATCTATATGTCTGTTCTCATGTCAGTACCAGACTGTTTTGATTACAATGGACTTGTAGTGTAGTTTGATATCAGGTATTGTGATCTCTCCTATTTTGTTCTTCTTTCTCAAAAGTGCTACAGCTATTTGGGATCTTTTTTGGTTCCATATAAATATTTGAAATATTTGTTCTACACTCATGAAATATGCAATTAGTATTTTAATAGGAATTGCTTGGAATCTATAGGTGGCTTTGGGTAATATGGACATTTTAATTATGTTAATTCTTCCAATCCTGAACAGGATACATGTTTCCATTTAATTGTATTTTCCTTAATTTCTTTCTTCAGTGTTATATAGTTTTCTGAGTACAGATCTTTTACTTCCTTGGTTAAATTTATTCTTAGGTACTTTATTTTTCTTGTTGCTATAGTAGATGGGATTTTTTCCTAGTTTCTCTTTCTGCTATTTCATTATTGGTGTACAAAAATGCCTTCAATATTTGAATACTGACTTTGTATCCCACTCTCTTGCCAAATTCACTTATTAAGCCAAGTAGATTTTTGCTAAAGACTATAGGATTTTCTATGTACATTATCATGTCATCTGCAAACAATGACAGTTTTGCTTCCTCCTTTCCAATTTGGATGCCTTTTATTTCTTTTTCTTGTCTGATCACTGTGGCTGGAACTTCCAGTACTATGTTGAATAAGAGTGGTGAAAGCGGAGACACTTGTCTTATTCCTGATCTTAAGGGCAAAGCTTTTAGATTTTGTCTGCAAGTCATTGCCTTTTTTTAAAATAAAATAAGATGCTGGTAGGATAAATTTTAATAAATGAAAAAATTATATTCCTCATATTTTCTGTCATTCTATCTAAATAAATTAACAATTAAATAAAGTTAATATATTTTATAAATATAGTATACTATTAATAGCATTCACTATTTAAATGACCTACATTATTTTTTAAATGAGGAAATGTAATTTAATTTTTAAATATAAATAGTATATCTTTAATGTACCCAACATGGTGATTTGATAATACAGAGTGAAATGTTTAGTACAGTCAAGCTCATGAACATATTTCATATAGTTACCTTTTTCTTTCTGTGTTGTGAAGGCATCTAAAATCCACTCTTAGAAAATTTCTAGTATTTGCCCTGGCTGGTGTAGCTCAGTGGATTGAGCATGGGCTGCGAACCAAAGGGTTGCCAGTTCAATTCCCAGTCAGCGTACATGCCTCGGTTGTGGGTCAGGTCCCCAGTGGGGGCCACATGAGAGGCAACCACATATTGATGTTTATCTCTCTCTTTCTCCCTCCCTTCCCCTCTCTCTAAAAATAAATAAATAAAATCTTAAAAAGTAGGGTTTAAAAAAAAGAATATTTCTAGTATTCAGTACATTATTAACTATAGTCATCATGCTGTGGGTTACAACTCCAGACTTATACATCCTGCATAACCTCAACTTTGTACCGTTTGACCAAGATCTACCCATTTTTACTGTTAAAGAATAAAGAAAGGACAATATATCAAAGTTCATTGTACCTAAAGTTTGTTTTAATTTTTCATTAAATTTTCATGCAGCAAAATTTTCTATCTTGTCCCTTGTTGTTAATGATTACATATTAAGTAACCTATTAAGTAACTATGATTTTAGCGGTTTGAAACTGAATGAGAGACACTAAAATAATGCATTAAAAATTGAACCATTAATCAACAATAATTTATCCATATTGGCAAACAACTGCATTCACAAAGTATAATTTCCAGACCAATGGCTGAGATAAGCATGTTTCAGAGGATGTGAGCTCTAGGACACTCGTTGTCATTGCAACAGGCAGGGAAAATAAAGCCTCTTCCTGGAGAACAAATTATCTATCATGTATTTGGATATAAATATTTGATAATGCCTTTGCAACATTAATGTGCAAAATAACAAATTAGTGTTTACTCACCTGTGTACATATTAATGATCAAGAAATTATCATAATAAAACTGTATTCTTCATTTTATGCTAATTTATACTTAAAAAGATAAATATAAACTTGAGAAGTTCATAAAATAACTTTTTATCTCAGATGAAGTTTTTTTTTTCCTGAAGGATTATCATTGATTTCCTTTGACTAGACTTTCCATTAGTGCATGTATAATATAATGAACAAAATTTTGACTAATAGTTCCAGAAACATCTATTTCTAAAATGCTTTTATTTGTATTCTATTTTTGCTGCACAGCCAATTTAAATGTAAAATAGAGACTATGTTAACTGAAACATTTTTTGTTGATTTATCTCAATACATCTTTGTTAAGATTCTGTTATGCCTCCAATATGCCCCTTACTTTATCATACTATAAAATGGATGCCATAAACAATATTAATAATCTTGCTGAATAATTATATATGTTTATACTTCTCATCACTGTAAAGTTCAGGTAAACCTGGGTAATATATACCTCACATTTAAAAACTGGTGAATCAAATGATAAACATCTTACATTTTGCTGATTTTACTACATAATTCAGCAATAGCACCAACATTAAATATTTAACATAACTACTTCTATGAAATACTTCAGCCTGAAATAAAGAAACCTAATTTACAATGTCAACTTTATCCAAGACTGGATGTGTGTAAATTTGAGTTACTTTTAAAGCTTTCTCTTAAATCCTGATTGGTTTCATTGCAGATACTAAGGGAACAGAAGTTAAATTCCTTATATCTCTTCTTCCCTCATTCTCCATAGCTACAAATCTCTTTCTCTTCTGAGGTAGTCTAAGAAGTGATACATAGGTGAGAGAATAATAGAGTTTTCCTTCTCTTCCCATAGATAGTTATATTCTGACCCTAGAGAAATAGGAGAGTTTTCACAGTGATTCTGAGTTTTTCTAAATTACTTTTAAACTCATCAACTATAGAAACCAACTTAATTCACTTAATTTTCATAATCAACTTGGTAAACAGTATTTTTCAATACGTTTAATGAAACTTTTTTTTTTTGCATTTATAAGTCAATGTATTCCATGAATATTTGCATATTTTCCTTCCAAGCTGTTTACTAAATCTACAAAAGAGGCCTAATGAGTTTATGAATTCTCTTTGAAATCTCTGTTGCTTTTACCATTACTCCTCTTAGTTATAGCTTCAAGTATGAAATTATCTACATGTCAATGCAATTTATTAGGCAATATTCAACCTAATTGATATATTGAGAGTAACCGAAACTTCTGAATACAGATAATGGTTAAAATCTTGCTATAAAAGAGCATAAAACTTCCTTTTAAAATATATGTTATAAACACATAATGGAAAGAATGTGGCTTTGGACCTAGATAGGAACTTTGGGCAGTTTACTTGATTTTCGTATGCATTAGTTTTTTCCTTCATAATGGGGATAAAATGCCAATCACATAACACAAGATAAAAGATATACCCAGAGTCTGACACATAATTGTGCTGACTAAATGAGAGTGGAGTTGGAAGAGAGAAAGGAAATGACTATTACTATGCAGCACTTACTGTCAGAAGTCAAATGACCACATTCCCTCCCTCAACTCTCCTTCATTCGCTCCTCTATCACTAAATTTACCTCCTTCCCTCAAGCTTAGCCCTTCTCTGTACCTACAATGTTTCTCAAAACTACTGGAGTATCTCTAGATTAGTAGCCTCTTGACTTAGCTTGATAGGCAGTCAAGATTGGGTGATCCTCATATGTGATGCTGTCATTTAGAAATGCAGGTTACATAAGGAGAGTCAAGCTGGCTTCATCTGTTCCTTACACCTAGTTTAGGCCCAGTATTTGAGGTGTAATGATTGAAAATGATGGACTGGCAATATGAGTCAAGTCCAGTTCCCTAGGAAAGGTCATGATGGCGATTATGATATATATATATATATATGAAATTTTCTCCAGCTTCTCCTAAACTCAGAAAAGTAGAGACTCTTCATTTTCATTAAAGATTAAATTCTCTCTACAAAAGCATTTTGGTTAATGCACTTTAGACAGATATTTCTTTCAGATGTTTAGACTACACATATTCACCTCAATTCACTCAAGTAAGAGATAAACTCAGCCTTACAAGGTCCATTCTTCTCTGTGCTGTGGACACCTGGCAGACCTAGATTTCTGTAGAAAATACTACTCCTGAAGTCAGATCCATCAGAAAACAGTCTGAAATATAGATCTGTGTACAGGAAGTTTATTGAGCAGGGCCACTGGGACCAACACATGTGAGAAGAACATGGGAAGCTGGATGGGCAGAGGGAGAGGCAGAACGTGATGAACTTGAAATAAAAGCCTCAGTAGACTTCACAGGGAGATCTGGAGCTACACTTGCCCCTTAGAGTTGTCCAGAACTGAAGCAGGACCTGGACTTGGTATGCCAGCCACACCGCCAGTCATTGGGCGTGAGTTGTTCCTCTTATTGAGGGCAGTGGCTGAGGAGTCACTCAGCTGTGATCGGTTGGTAGCCAGCACACCTGGCAGTTTGCAGAATGGGTGGCTCATCCTGAAAATTTACTACCTACTGCTAATCAACCATCATTTACTTTTAGTGCTTTGAGATAAAATATTTAACAGAAATTAGGAAAAAAAGTTATGTCCTGAGATGGCACAATCTTTGTCATAGTGACATTTCAGACATTTACAAGGTGAATATATAACAATCTCATGAAAGAAATTTGGTTCTTTATCTATATCACAAACTCTCGGGGTTTCAGGGATTAACCCACAAATATAACAACTGATTGTCACAAGCCTGGCTATTCCTCAGTATTAAGTACAGCAGGCAGACTTCTGAGCACAGAAAGGCAGTAAAAAGTCTAAGCGTGTTGCATCTTAGTTGAGTGAAAGACCTGTGAAATAAGTCAGGCCAGAAGTACCTGCAAAATTGTAGGCACCCTACATTTTAGAAACCAATAAGCCTAAGACCATAGTATAAACTGAGACCTATCTTGGTTCTCAGGTTAGAATCTGCAGTCCTTGTTCATCGGAGCAGTTTCTACAGCAGCATTTCACAGTAGACTCCTCCTGTACGTTAGTCTATAGCAGTGATTTTCAACCTTTTTCACCTCATGGCACACATAAACTAATTATTAAAATTTTGCAGCATACCAAAAAAATACCTTTTTTGCTGACCTGACAAAAAATAAGTATAATTTTGATTCATTCACACCAGATGGCTATTGTTGTGCTGGCTGTTGTCATTTTTTTATTTGACAATCTAAGGGAAAAGAGGTCAGTGCCCCTGACTACATAGTCAGGTATGGCATGTTTTAAAAATTCTTGCAGCTCACCAGTGCGCCATGGCACACTGGTTGAAAATTGCTGGTCTTTAGAATACTCACTAAAAGGAAGTTCTAGGTCAAATGAGACTGGCAAACTCAGCATTCCAAAATCCCCTTGAGGTCTCAAGAAGTCAATCTGACTGTTTTTTTAGAACCACATCATTTTCTAAATTTGCATATTATACATTCCTTTTTTTCATATAACCTTTATTACCATTTTAAAGGAATCATATCTTAGAAAACTCAAGCTGGGGCATTCTTTTTCATGAAGTGTTAAAATATCCTATGGGGAAAAAACAGAGTTCAATTCACAGTCTGCCTTGTCAACACAGAATCTCAATATACTCTTGTGGAGATATCCATTGAAATTCCTCTTGGAAAGGTATGCAAAAAACAAATGTAACTTGAACATCAACAAAATAGTTTCTCTGTCATTGAGTCACATGAATCCATATTCTCACTTACTCCCTTATTCAAAATAATCCATTATACTAATGTTACTTTTTCATACGTACCAACTCTTGAATTTCTAGAATATCTGTGTATAAGAGGTATGTCCAGAAGGTATCCAGACATGTGATATGAAAAATGGAGACATTTATTGAAGAAGATATGATACAAGAAATGTCATACGTAGACCCATGACACCTCAGTCCCATTCTAAGTAGGCACCTTGGGACCTCACACAGTTCTCCTAGTTGCCATCAGTTGTCCCGTCATATTTTCCTGAATCTCATCAAGGGTCTGAAATCTCTTAATCACTAGTTTTCCATAGCTGTGGACTTCTAAATTATCCAAATAGTTTCCATGAAGGAATGTTCAACTTAACACAAAATATGATGCAGAACTGTTTGCTCCGCTGGCTCAGTCATTCCGAATGTGACGGCCACACAGTGCACACGCTCACTCAACACTGTATACCGCCCCACTAACTGGTACAGTGAGGTTGTCATTGTTCAAGAAGCATGTGCATTCCTGTCCACTCCCCTTGGTTACATCAATGTTGTACAAACCGTTCAACATTATTGTTGAACAACATATTGTTGAACAACATATTGTTGAACAACATCATTGTTATATTATCAATGGCTTGACTTTTTCCAGACAAGCCTCATCGTATATCACTGTAGTAAAAGCCAGAAAAGACAGAAGGGCCTTTCTGAGTTAGGATAGGCTGCCAGTCATAATGAATTGACAAATGCTTTCTACATAATGTGGCACAGTCAGAGAAAATGTGCCATGTGGTAAAAACAGGGCTTTGCAATGGCATGAAAAAAGGATACAATTCCAGCTTCATTTCCTAGCTGAGTAACCTTGCCCAACTGCTTCACTCTCCTAACCTCAGGCTGCACACATGTGATATGAAAATGATACCACTTATCTGGAAAGTTGTCTTGGAGCCTAAATGAAATAACATTTGGACAGGGAAATGAACTCAATGGGACCTCGGGTAATGAATAGTTCTGCTTGTTACCTAGCTTTTTTTGTATTTCCTTAAAAGTGATTCAGGGGAAATGAGGGCTGGACTTTCCGGTAATTATTTTTTCAAAGTCTCCCTTTCCTTCAAATTTTCTAATCTCATAATTATCTATAGTATAGTAGGAATCAGAAAAGACATTAAGGAAAAATAGCTTGAAACTGAAACATGATAGGGGAAATTTAGGGACTAGAAAAACACAAGCATGAAGATTTCCTTTATCAAAGGTTATCCCTTAACTTCTGTCTCTTGAAGGTTTTTGTAAATGGAAATGGCCTTTAACCATTTTACAATTTTTGACATTTTTCCTAAAATGATTTGGACATTTTATCAGTAATGGGCAGTTAGTCACAGCAAACCATTTCTACCCGGCAACTGACAATTGATTCATTGCACAGTTCAAGTGCCTATGTGCTGACGGCAGGGGTGTTCATAACACAAAATGCAAATTGAAAGTTAAAAAGTGACTACTCTTCACTTATAACATTGGCAAACATCAAAAAGTTTGATAGCATGCTGTGTTTGCAAAGGTTGATGTGAGCCAAAATTCGTACACCATAGGGAAGGCAATTTAGTAACAGCTAATAAAATTTGAAATGCACCTTTTCAACCCAGCAATGCCATTTCTACTAATTTATCCTAAAGAAATACCCTCTTGAGTGCAAACAAAGCATGTTGCAGCGTGCGGCATGGTTGCTCATAGCAAAAGCCTAAAAACAGCCTAAACTTCTATTAATTGAGAATTATTTTAATAGTTTGCTACATCTATAAAGTCAGATACTATTTATAGTTAACTGTATAACATTTACTATGACACTAGTCTTTAATATATATTGTAACATGAAAAAAACAAGTTACATGATATTTGCATATTCAAAAATGCGTAGTGCATCTACACTCAACAGGCATAGATCTCTCTGGAAAGGGACATCTGAGAACTGTCAGCAGGGTCTGCAGCGAGGGGATATGGTGACTAAAATGGCCTTATCATTCCCTTCAGCTTGACTACATCTTAGACAGGTTACTCCTCACTCCAGACTCCTTACATCCTTTTTCTTCCAGCACTTTTGAAAACTGGTCTTTTAAATTCTTTCTCTATCCCTTTGAGATGTAAATCTTTTAAAAAGCCCATTGCCAGTTATACAACCCAGAACTATGCTTCTAAAGGCCTGGGAATCCATCTTTTGAAATGTAACCATCAAGGAAGACCTGCCTATCTCCCAGTCTCTGTGGGAAAGTAGGAGCCTAACACCTAGGGAGGTGTCTTGTTCCAATTTATAAAACTAGCTCCTGTCAGGAAGATAAGAGAGTTTAATTTTCCCATGTGTAATGCCAATTAGCAAAAATGGGTGGCCTAAGATGATTTCCTCAGCCCAGATCTTACAAACTCCCCTGCCTCCCCAGCCCCACTTTTTTTTTTTTTTTTAATGGAGTTGCACTCAAACTGAGTTTTGGTGTCTTTCCTTGTTGTAATAGTCTTGCATAAAAATTTCTTTGTGTGTTCAACTTTGTCTAATGTAATTTTTACTTTGACACAGAGTAAACTGATCAAGAGAGAGACTTACTTTTAACTTAATATCTCTTTGCACATTTTTACCTTTTTACCATGTGCATGATTTACCTACTCGAACATTTCAATAAAACAAATAATCTAACAAAATCCTTAGGGAAGTCTATAGCCTATGGAAATACAGGCTAAGTGATCCCAAAGAGATTCATCCAACTAGTTTTCACTTTGAAATACTTACACAAAAGATTTTAAAGGGCAAAGGAAACTTCCAATTAAACTTCAGTTTAATTCACAACATGAAGTTTGTACAAACTGAAACTAAAATGGGAACATGTATTTAATTCCTTCAAATAATGTTAATACAAAGAAAATGTTTAGCTTAGTTGCATGAAAATTACAAAGAGCTCTTAAGTGAGATGCTTCATGAACAGTTATTCCATATACTAGCCTACTTGGGTCACCTTAGGCTGAATCCATACTTAGTTATTGAGGCCTTCAAGTTACAGGCCAACAGTCAATCAAACCACTTGCTTTGTGATGGTTTATATTCAAAGCAAAATAAGGGATAAGTACTCATATTTACAACAGCAGTAGAATTCATTTTTAGTCACGAGGAAAGTTCTTAAAATCTACAAACAAAAAGTTCTGAACAAAAGTTCTGAAAGCTACAGAAAGAAAGAATGCCATCCATTTTCATGATCAGAATTGTTAGTCATGGCTTTAAAACTCAAGCTCTTTCCTTAAGAGGTAAACTTGAAATTCAGAGACCTTAATAAGTAATTAGTTTGTCAATATTAAGAATGTATTTCAAAAATGAAATTTTCAGAAAGTAGAAAATATTAAGTTAAACTTTTATATAAGAGCATTTTAACGCTACCACCACAGGAGGATGGCGATACTTTTCTCAAATCTATGTCATCATCATCTGTTTGTTGTGGTATATTTCTTTCTCCTCATTACAATGTTTTTAAAGGGGGGGAGGCAATAGGACAATTGAAAATGACAAATATAACCCAATCAAAGAGACAGATGCTGTTTGAATACGATATAACCCGCAGTGTTCAGTATGCATTGCTAGGAAACCCTTCACAGTGACTGACATTTGATTTTCTCACTGTCTAGAATTGCCCAAATCTAAAAGAAAAACAAGCTGTCACCTGGTATCTGCAAACCTCTGGGGCTTCATCCTCAGCAACTTTGGAATCCATGCTACATAAGGCCTGTTCTGTGGATTAACAGAATTGGCATCACCGGGGAGGTTATTGAAAATAATCTCAGGCCCCACCCCAAACCTCTTAATCAAAATTGGCATTTTAACAAGCACCCTGAGTGATTTGTATGCATGTTAAAGGGTGAGAAGTGACACCCTAGATCTGAATGTCCTCTCCTTTCCCACCCAGCAACCAGCTTCGACAGAGGCTAGAAGACTTCTTAGACCTCAGAGGACAACATCCCATAGTCTCCCTGCCCACAGCCTGTCCCTACCATTCCCACCAGCATGCCGGTACCAAAACAGCCTTTCCACAGGATTGCTCATGTCACTCTCTTCATAAAAATTATAATAATGTGCTCATTCACAGTATTTTCTAGCTTACCAAGGGCTTCTGTGTAAGTTATCTGAATCCCCATAACAATATACAAAACATGTTGTATTAGTTCCAGTGAAATGCACTCTCAAAAAAATTGCCAACATGTCTAAATCATTCATGAAGTAAGAAATGAAGTCAGGCCCAAATGTTTTAACCTTGAACATTAAATGGCACACTTTCTCCCTCATTTCATGCTGGCTTATTCCCCTGCCCTAACCTTCAGAGATTCTTTGTTGCATATGAAGGAAAAGCCAACCTACCGACAATCTGGCCCCAATGGCCCACCTTACCAGACAACCCACTGGGTTAAAATCAAACCAGGACCTCATCCGACAGCTCAGGCATACCCCCTGAGCTTTCTTCATTTTCAAGCCCCCTTCTGAGAAACCAACAGCATTCCATTTTTTTTTTTTTTTTGAAATGTAACTGAAGAACATTATTATACAAGAAGAGATATGTTAACCAAAAAATAAAAGGCCTTTCAAAGTGAGAGGCAACAGACATTTATTTGATATGAAAAAGAGGAGCTATTCCAAGAAACACTAATTCAGGCAAAGCCCAAATCACATTCCTATCAGAAGACAAAGACAAGGGGTATTTATAAGAAATGCAAAGGGGAAAATCACATCAATAGAGGGAAGGCATTTCTATGGGTGCAGGAAAGCCAACGTAGCAACACTAATTTTAAAGAATGTCCTAATTTTCACTCTGGTAGCCATCAGTCCATTATTTATAATATCTTCTTTCTTGTTATTTTGGCAAACAGTTGGGGTGCAGGTTGCTTTAGGCCCAGTCCAAAGGTGATTTTGTTCGTTTTGCAAAGGTGAGAGGGGTAAGGCATGCACAGCGGCTCCTCGGGCATGACAGTGTGGCCGCCATTTTAAAGTGGCTCCTTTCATATTTGCTTTCACAAATGTAAATCATAAAGCGTTTTGAGTTAAGTGCCATAAATATGTTGTCTTCAACATTTAAGAAATTTAAATATTCGTTAAGAAAAAGCATAGCACCTACTCCCTGAGTTTAGAATGTTGTCTCAGTCTGTTCAGGCTGCTGACTGAAATGCCACAGACTGGCTGGTTTGTAAACAACAGGAACTTATTTTTCGCAGTTGTAGAGACTGGAGGTCCTAGATGAGGGTGTCAACACGGTTGGGTGAGGGGCCTCATCAGGGTCAGAGGCTTCTCGTTTTATTCTCAAAGGGTGGAAACACTATCGCTCTCTCTGGGACTTCTTTGCAAAGGCATTAACCTCATTCACAATTACCTCCCCAGGAGTCCACCTCTTCATGCCATCATCTTCTGGGATTAGGATTTTAACACGTAAACTTTGGGGGTGCACAAACATTCAGGCCATAGAAAATGCCAAATAAATTAATTATAAATTATTTGAAAAAGGTATTTACCATTCTCTGTGACCACACTTTTGTCTGCCATCTAAAACCAAGTGTAAAAAGGATAAAACTAAAACACTGCAACAGAAAGAGAACTGTACAAGAACAATTAAATTAAATTTAAAAAATTTAAAAAATAAAATAAAAGAAGTTCTGATTTTTTTAAAAAAGAATAGAAAATAAAAATATTAATTCATTTAAATAATTTTAAAAAGATAAAATTTATTCCTTTCTCTAGCTATGATGGATAATGGACTCTGGGCTTACTTTCCTATCATTCAACTATAGAGCTCAACAAAATATATGGAACAATTGATTTTAGACAAAAGGCAGCATAGAACTGTGATCCATGTCCCTCCCTGAGGCACACTCTGGACTCCAGTACAGGGAAGAGTCCCTAAGGAGAGCATGGTAGCCCCACTGAGTTGAGGGGACAGAAAATATTTTGAAAGAAATAATGGCTGAAAAGTTTAGAATTTTGATAAATAATATAGGCTTATAAGATTCAAGAAACTCAATGAATCCCAAGTGGAAAAACACAAAGAAAATCATACCAAAGCACATGATAAACAAATTAATAAAAACCAGTGATAAAAAGAAAATCCTAACAGCAAAGAGACAAAAGATCATTTATACACAGAAAAATAAATTTAAGAACAACAGACCTTTCATGAGAAAATGTGTAAGATAAAGCACAACAGACAATGCTTTTAAGTACTGAATAAAAATGTCAACCTAGATTCTATAGTCTCTTAAAAATTCCTTCAAGAATGAGAACAAAGATTTTTCACCATTGAAGGTTTAAAATAAGGAAGGATAAAAACTAGAATGAACAATTACACAATATTGGATTAGTTGAACTATCAAGATCAAATTGTCAAGGTCATCAAAAACAAGGAAAGTCAGGGGAAAAATCATTGCCCAGGGAAGTCTAAGGATAGAGCACAACTAAATGTAATGTGGTATTCCAGAAAGAATCCTGGAACAGAAAAAAAGACATTAGGTAAAAACTAATAAAATAAAATCTAAATGCATTGTAAACTTTAGTAAATAGATATGCACCATCGCTGTTTTGTGTGTTTGTGTGTGTGTGTGACAAGTGTGCCATAGTAATTAAGATATTAATATGGGGGGGTGCAGGGATTTAGGAAAAAAGAAAAAAACAGAAGAAAAAAACTCATGGATGGGAACAATGGTGTGGTGATTACTGAGAGGAGGGGAGAGGTGGAAGAGAGTAAAAGGGGGTAAATTGTTATGGAAGGAGACTTGACTTTGGCTGGTGAACACACAATACATTGTAGAGATGATGTATTACAAAATTGTACACATTAAACCTATATAATTTTGTTAACCAGCATCACCGCAATAGATTCAACAAAAAGAAAAAAAAAGATTAACAATTGGGACAACTGGGTAGAGAGTATATAGCAACACCTTACATTATCTTTGCAATATTTGTGTAAACCGAAAACTATTCTAAAATAAAATGTTTGCATAAATTTAAAAATATACAAACTTAAATAATTTTTAGATTAATCAAAGCTAAAAGATTTTGTCACCAACAAACCTGCATAGTAAAAATATTAGACAAATTTCTTCAGGCTAAATGAAAATAATAAGTTAGAAATTCAAGAAAATACTATTGCCAAAAACTGAAGAGCGCTGAAAGTGGTACATATGTTAGTATAAATAAAAGACATAGTTTTTACCCATTTAAAATTACTTACACAAAAAAATTACTTACATAATAATTTCTTGCATAATTCAATTTATTGTGGGCTTTAACACATGCGGAAGAAAAACATATAACAACAATAGGAGAAAAAACAGAACAGAGGAAATGAAAGAATACTGTTGTGAGTTTCTCGTGTATGAGAAAATACATTACATTGCAAGAGTGGTAACAAGGAGACCTTTGGGAGCTATTGCAATAATCCAGGCAAATAGTAATGGTGGCGTGGACAAGGATAGATTCTAGATACAGTCAGTGGGTAGAGCAGAAAATGTTTGCTGGGCTTCCGGAAACAAATGCAGTCAAAGATGGTACCAGGATTTCTGGCCAGAGCAACTGGTGGACATAAACTGCCATTTGATGGCACTGGGAGCCTATAGGCAGAGCTGGGGCATGTGTTAGAGGAGGGAAGAAATGGAATCCGAGGTATGTTACTCTTCAAGTTTGAGAGACACTTTAAAATGTTCACATAGATAGCAAATAGGCATTGGATGCACCTGACTGATATTCAAGGAAAAGATCAAGATTAGAAATAAACATGCCGGCGTCATCTGCACATCACTGACGTTTGAAGCACTACAGAATCAGGAGTTCAAGAAGATGAGAAAATGTAGCTAGAGAGGCAGGAGATAGACGAGGAGAACGTGTGTCCTGGAGCTCAAATGAAGACGTTAAGAAGAGAATGTGATGACTGAGTCAAATGCTGCTCACAGGAAATCTAAAGTAAGTGCTGAGAAAGAATTACTAGCTTTGGTAATTTAGGGGTCATGGATAAACTTGGTAAGAGCGGTTTATCAACAGAATGGAATGGGGGGAGTGAAAGCCTAGAGGAGCAGGCTCAAAAGAGAATAGGAGGTGAGAGAGTGGAGGCTACAAAAACAGGCAACTCTTCAGAAAGGGGCTGCACATGGGGTGAGACGTGAGACAGAAAAGGACAGGTGGGTTTTAGGTGATTGTTAGTACAGTGTATGGATGTGTCATTGGGAATCACCTGGTAGGGCAGGAAAATTAAAGATGGAGGAGAGAAAGGGAAGCTGTCGGAGCAGCAAGCTGGGAGCAGACGTGCCCCGGCGCACACTGAAGGGTGAGCCTTCGGTGGAACGCAGCTCACTCACGTCGAAGGCTGCGGGAAGATTCGCGAGTACAAGTGCAAGTAAATGCACGCAGTTTTAGCGGTAGGAGATGAAACTTCTTTTCTGCTTTTGTTTTCTCGGTAAAAGAATAAAGTTATTACCTGAGAGTGAGGAAGCAAAAGCAGAGTTGAAGATTTCAGGGGAGGGGAGAACGCATGAACTACTTGCCTAGAAAAGTGAATTGATTAGGGAAAAGTGGTAGGATTGCTGGGCGGCACCAAGGACCTCTTCTTATTTAATCCTGAATTTTGGAGTCCATCTGCATGGAACAGGTGTTTCACAGCCACGTTGATTTTCGTGTGAAGACACAGAGAAGGCAACGTGGAGACAAGGACACATTTCAGTAATGCATCCACAAGCCAAGAATTGCCAAAGGCTGCCCACCCTCCCTGAGGCTACAGCAGGCATAAAACAGATTCTTCCACAGAATTCCTATGAAGAACCAACTCTGCTGACAGCTTAATCTGGGACCACAGTTTTCAGAACTGCGAGAAAATTCATTTTGGCTCTTTTACACCACCCAGCTCGTGATGCTTTACCATGACAGCTTTAGGAACCTACTGCAGGAGGGAAACGCAGACCGCAGCGAATTCTTCCTTCGTGAGTTTGGTTTGCATTGTTCTCTGAGCCCACGGATTTTCACTTGCCAGCATAAAATCGCATCCTACACACAGCCTGAAGTGTGCCCCAGTTATCCTGAAAGTTATTTGTAACTTTTGAATATACTTCGATTAAGTACTATTTTTACTTCATAAATACTAAGAACTCTTGTGTTTTATGCAAGACTTTAGAACTAATTATTTTCTTACAGGCTAATATTATCTTGTAATAGTATTTTTAAAAAATTATTGAGCTAGCCAATGAGCTTGAACTTGATCATATGGTTTTACCAAAAGCTGAGAAAATTATTTTTAATTTCAATTATAACTAAGCACATTATAACAATAATAGCAAAATCTCTCTACATAAAGTGAGTATTTGACAACTTAATATGGTAATTAGTATTCATAACAAGACATCCCTATCCAGATTCTATTAAAAAGAACTATACGAGAATTGGGGGCAGGAGGTGGAAGGATTAATTTTGCAGATTTGTTATTTTAGTGCCGAGCAGCCCTTGAGCAGTCCAAACTAATGACTCGTTCCTACCGCTCCTTTAGTTGTATTCATCAAATAGGTGCCACTGAAAATTAAATGTCCCACTTCTCTTTATCATGTTTTTCCTGAACGATTTGTCTGGCACACATTCCCTGTGTGTAATTGACAAAAAGGCCACTATTCTGAAGACTTGTCAACACGTGCTGTATTGTAATCCTGCAGAAGATGCAGCAGGTGGTTGGATAGGATCATTGCATTAATGGCACGGATTGCTGGAAGGGAGAGAATCTTCTCTCCAGGGGACAGTTTGGAACGGTGCATGTTCTTCTGCTTACATCTCTGTAAGATTCTACATGGCCTTTGAAGGTTTTTTCAGCTTCATGATAATCTTCCAATAAATTTTACCTATAGTCTTACATAAAAGATAGAGAACATTATACTATTTAATAGCTACCTCACTGAAACTCATTTGAGCACTTATGATTTCATATATAGGAAGTACACTTATCTTCCAAGCAATGCAATTTATCAACCACCATAAATATAGCGGGGGTAAAAATATTAATCCTTTCTCTCCAAGCATTTGCAGCTTCCCTTGACCTTTTTTCTTTGCCCCATTTTTTTGAGGTTAAATCAGTCTACAAAAAAAATTCCAAACACCCCCTCCCCCTGCACACACACACAGAGTTAATGTACACAATTTGGTGGGTTTGGACATACATATACACTCGTGTTACTACAATCAAGGTAATAAAGATATCCTTCACCTCCAAGTTTCCTTGTGTCATTTTGTTTGTTTTCTTTTGGTAAGAACACAACTATCTTCTGAAATTTTAAGTACATAAATACCTCATTTTTAACTACAGGCACTATGTTGTACAGATCTCTGGAACTTATGTATCGAACTTATGTATCTTCCACACTGTAACTATATACCCATTGAATAGTGATTTCCTTAATCTTTTCCAACATCCCCTGTAACCCTCAATGCATTGTCTACTTCTGTTAGTTCATGTTAGATGGCTCATATAAGGAGAATCATATGGTATTTGCCATTCCGTGACTGATTTAACTTACTTAGCACAATGCCTTTCAGGTCCATTTATGTTATTGTAAATAGGGAGATTTCCTTCTTTTTTCTTAAGGCTGAGTAAATTCCACATTTTGTGTACCACAATTTCCTTATCCATGCATCTGTAGATAAACACTTGTGTTTTTCCCATATCTTGGCTATTGTAAACAGTGCTGTAATTAACATGGATGCAAACATCTCTTCAAGATCCTGTTTTTAATTCTTTGGGGTATATACCGAGAAGTGGGATTGATGGATATTATGGTAGTTCTATTTTTAATACTTTTAAAAATCTCCACACTGTTCTCCATAGTAGTTGCACCATCTTACATTTTCACCTACACTGCATAGGGGTTCCAATTTGTTGACAACCTCAACAATATCTGTTATCTTTTTTAAAAATTTTTATTGAAGTATTGGGGTGACATTGGTTGATAAAGTTATATATGTTTCAAGTGTACAATTCTATAACACATCATCTGTGTATTGTATTGTGAGTTCACCACCCCAAGTCACGTCTCCTTTCATCACTTATTTGATCCCCCTTTACTCTCTTCTACCTCCGCACACCCACCTTTCCATTTGGTAACCACCATACAGCTGTCTGGGTCTTTGAGTTTGGTTTTCTTGCCCCTTAATCCCTTCACCTTTTGCACCCAGTCCCCAACCCCTCCCCTCTGTCAGCTGCCAGTTTGCTTTTTTATTTTTTTTATAATAGCAATCCTAAAGGTGTGAGGTGACAATTCTGCCTGATGCTTAGTGATATTGAGAATGTTTTAATATATCTGTTGGCCATTTGTATATTTTCTTTGGAGAAATGATGATGTGAGTCCTTTTCTCATTTTTTAATTATGTTATTTGTTTTTTGTTTTTGTTTTTGCTATTGAGTTTTATGAGTTCCTTACATATTTTTGAAATTAACTCCTTATCACCTATATGGATTGCAAATACTTTCTCTCATGCTATAAATTGCCTTTCCATGTTATTATTTGTTTCTTTGGCTGTGCAAAAGCTTTAAATCTGATGTAGCTCTTTTCATCTATATTTGCTTTTGTTGCTTGTGCTTTTGGTACCACATCCAAAGAATCATTATGAAGACCAAGGTCAAGAAGATTTTCCCTATGTTTTCTTCTATGTACTTTATAGTTTCAGGTCTTATATTTAAGTTTTGTAATCTATTTTGAGTTATTTCTCCTTGACCCTTGATGCTTGACCCTGACCCTTGGCCAGCTCCTTCAGCTAGGACATCAAACAGAATTTCTCCTTTGTCAGGGAAAACCAATTAGCTTTTGCAAAAATACTGCACAGTAAGTACATAGAAATCTTATTTTTTCTTCATTCCCTAGTTGGCATATTAACTAGTAAGTAAAAGTATTAGAAGATATATAGCAAGAGATTTAAGCTATTTGTTTAGTAAATAGTAAATGAGGCATTTGTTCTGAGGGTAGAGTTGGATCACTACCCTGAAACAGGCTCAACAGACTGCGAAGCTATCAAGCTACTACATGCGGTGTCCAGGATGACGGAAAGCTGATCTCGGAAATTTGGTTGTACTTGTCATTATCTCACAACTCACGGAACAGTGCTTATTGTTTTGGAGAGGAGGATTTATTGGTTGATTGGGTAGAGGTTGAGAGGGCTGCATTTGAAAGCTCCAGCATTTATATTATTTGTGGGAGAAGATAGAAATAAAATGACCATCAAAAAAAAAAAAAAAAAAAAAAAAAACCCTTACTCATTGACTTACTCACGTGATGCTCCAAAAAGTATTCTCTTTGTATTGGATGATCGTAAAGAAACTAAAATGGAGAAAGCCTGAATGACTGTCTCAGGAAAAGCATGCTAATGGGGAGAGCAAAGATGCAAAGGAGCTGAGAAGTACGCATGACGGCAGGACATAAATTCTGACTGTTGTTTTGTAATCAGAGAAGAATATTTTTAATTCTAGCTGCTATCATCAGTACAAAGATGAAGAGTAAAATATTCAATTTAAAAACATGAGTTTTAAAACAAAAAAATGAAGGAAATGAGGAAGAAAGAAACTAGTTTGGGGGAGTAATTAATTACAAAAGTCAAGGAATTTATCTGGGGCAGGGCTGGTATTTAGAAAGAGTACCTCACAGCCTTCTCTGTGTACAAGTCCCAGGACCTGAGGAGGTGAGCTAAGGAACAAGAGGGATTAGAGATGTAATATGTGGAGCTGAAGGAAGGAATAGGTCACCAGAATTAGTTAATGACCATCTCCATCAACCCACAATCTACATCAAAATGAGAGAAAGCTCTATAAGACACAAAATTTTTACTCCTGGTTCTAACAACTGTTTTCTTTGCCCAAGGATAACTAAACAATATAACAAAGATGACAAACTACATTGTAACTTGAACAAGCACATAGAAGACTTTGGAAAATGAGGTCCACTAAGAAAGTTTTATAAGACAAGGTCTGTGGGCTTTTAAAGCAGACTTGGATTTTCCATGGCGATGATGTATTTAAGACAAACATCATGCAAACATTTTCTGCCTTTTAAGTAAAATTAAAACCCTGAGTGACATGTTGTCAAGGTTGTTTAAAAGAGGTCTCAAACACAAAATTCGTTTTTGTTAAAAACCATGGAAAACTCCATGTTTTGCGTTTGTTTTCATCTATGAGACCAAATTGTGGACTGTTGACTCTAATTTCAGTTGGAGGGTTTTGCTGTTGCTGTTGTTTTGTCCTTAAGCCTTCCCCATCGGTTTTTCCGTGTTAGCTTTCTCATCCAACTTTAGCTCTAGTTCTTTCTTTCTCACTTCGTTGGTTGCCTTGTCTGAGAACTATCAACTCTCAGGCCTAGGAAACCCAGCTTTAGTGGATCTGGCCCTCAGCTCCTGACAACGGGGATACATAAATCAGAGATTTTAAAACAACACTTTGGAAAAAGAGGGTTGCATGAGGGACACGTGCTTTTGGGAAGAAGAGAACTCAGCAAGAAATTCCATAGTTACCTATTGAATGAACAATATGGTGACCATATATCTTATCATCTAAACTGGGAGAATTTGAAAATAAAAAGAAGCACTAACTAGACAGGAGGCCAGACAGGATGTATAAATGGAAACTTGTTGGATAAACTGGTAACATATGGTTACCCTATTTCTAAATGAATCTAAGACTACATCAATGATTCCAGAAACAAAAACTAAGGTAGAGTAAAGGATTGCAGAAAATAGTCCGCTGTCATTTTCCAAGAAGCCAGGCCTGGCTGTAAATAGAGTTTAATATAATCTTGGGCATTAAAACTTGTATTAGTGATCCAACTCTACCCTGAAGACAAATGCCTCATTTTCTGTTTATTAAACAAATAACTATCTCTTGTTACATATCTTCTAATATGATAGTGTATAACACAGATGGAAAACACAAGCCCGTGGGCCAAATCCAGCCTTGTTCTATCTGGCCCGGCACCGTGTGTCTACCCAGTGGTAGCGCTGAGCTCTCGCTTAACTGTTAAGGAGTAGTTACATTTACACAGTCCTAAAATTACATTTGGCCCTTTGAAGGCAACTGTGAGGCTGATGTGGCCCCTGGTGAAAATGAGTTTGACACTCCTGATGTATATTACTTGTTTATACAGCAGGTAAGGAATAAAGAAAGAAGTTAAATTTTTATCTACTTACTGTGCAGTATTTTGGCAAATGCCAATTGGTTTTCCCTGAGAAAGGAGAAATTCTGTTTGATGTCCTAGCTGAAGGAGCTGGCCAAGGGTTAGGGTCAAGGGTCAAGGGGAAATTAACTCAAATAGATTTAAAAACTTAAATCTAAGACCTGAAACTATAAAGCACATAGAAGAAAACATAGGGAAAAGCTTCTTGATATTTGTCTTCACAATGATTCTTTGGATATGACATTAAAAGCACAAGCAACAAAAGCAAAAATAGATAAAAGGGTTAAAGCTTTTGCACAACCAATGAAACAACATGGAAAGGCAATTTATAGAATGAGAGAAAATATTTGCATACCATATAACTGATAAGGGGTTAGTTTCCAAAATATGTAAGGAACTCCTAAAACTCAATAGCCAAAACCAAAACCAAAACAAAAATAAATAACTTGATTAAAATATTTAAAAAGGACTCAAATAATCAGCAACCTAAATCGAGTCTATGTTTGGATGAGTGCCTGTCTTAGGGTATTTCTCATCAAGAGTAAGAACAGGATGTCTACATGTACAAATCCTTTCTGATATGTGATTTAGAACAAGGAAGATATTGTTAATAGAGGAGGAAAAATGGCATAAATAAAACACATTTCAAAGAGACTTGGAGACTCATTAGATATAAGAAATAAAGGAGAGAGAATGGTTAAAGGTGATTCTAAGTCTGCAAACTTGAGGTACTAGGCGAATGTCAGAGGCTGAAACACAGGGTTACAGGAGCTCAGTGTTGAACATTTAGCATCTGCTTAATAAGGAACCTTTAATTGCAAGTCATTTAAGTTTGCTTAAATGACATTGAATTCTCACTGTAGTTATTGCATGGAGAAAGAAAGTCAAGGACATAAATGGCAACGCCCCAAATGAATTCTTAATATAAGAAGTAAAATGAGCCTGACTGTCAGGTGGAAGGAAAATTGTCTACTTTAGACATGATGCCCAAATTCCATTTATAAGGACAAGGAATTACAGAAAGCAACACCTCTCATATATCTTTAATAAGGTAATGGTATTGTGTGGCTTATTTTAATAAAAAACAATTTCACTAAATGTAAGCTTTAATTCAGGGGAAAATTTAAAAACAAACCCATTTTGATAAATTTGAAATGCCTTTGTCTTAGCAGTGTTACAATCTAGTTTTTAGATTAAGATGAACGTCAAGGGAAAAGTGAGAACAGCCTACTAGTGTTACAAAACAGGGAGCAATGGCAGGAAGCTTCAATCACTAGTGCCAGCACCTCTCATTATTCTAGCTTTAGGAATCATCACTGACATATCTATTTTTCCACATTAATTCAACATCTACCTTAAAGGAAAGATTATAATTTGTCTGTCTTGCCAGTAGATACAGCCCATTGGTAATTTTAAACTAATGAAGGAGAAATTTTGAAATACCACAAGCTTTTCATTTTCAACAATGTTTCTTATAACCTTTAAAACAACTTTCCACTGATGTTTTATTGTATGAAATATAATAGATTTATATAAGATATGGTAATCCTCCTATAAAAGTATATTTTTATAATATACAGTCTATGGTTGAATTCATGTTTCAAAGATCTCTGTACCTCAAGTGGCTTGGATAACATTTTTTAATTTTTTTTTATTTTAATTGTTCTTGTACAGTTTTCTGTCTTTTACTCCCATCTCAGCCCACCAACTCAGCCCTCCCCATCTCCCTTCCATTTCCACCCCCACTAGTTTTTGTCTATGTGCCTTGTTGCTCCAAACCCTTCCCCTTTTCCCCTGAAATTCCCTCCCCTCTCCCCTCTGGTGACTGTCAGCCTGTTTTCAATTTCAGAGTCTTTGGTTATATTATGCTTGTTTGTTTGTTTTGTTGATTAGGTTCCTGTTAAAGCTGACATCATATGGTATTTGTCTTTCACTGCCTGGCTTATTTCACTTAGCATAATGCTCTCCAGTTCCATCCATGCTGTTGCAAAGAGTGGGAGCTCCTTCTTTCTTTCTGCTGCATAGAATTCCATTGTGTAAATGTACCACAGTTTCTTGATCCATTCATTTACTGATGGGCACCTAGGTTGCTTCCAACACTTGGCTATTGTAAATTGTGCTGCTATGAACATTGGGGTGCATAGGTTCTTTTGGATTGGTGTTCAGGGTTCTCAGAATATAATCCTAGCAGTGGAATTGCTGGGTCAAAAGCTAGATCCACTTTTAGTTTTCTGAGAAAATTCCATACTGCTTTCCATAGTGGTTGTACCAGTCTGCAATCCCACCAACAGTGCATTAGGGTCCCCTTTTCTCTACAACCTCTCCAACACTTGTTTGTTGCTTTGTTTATGATGGCCATTCTGACAGGTGTGAAGTGGTATCTCATTGTGGTTTTAATTTGCATCTCTCTGATAGCTAGCGATATTGAGCAACTTTTCATGTGTCTCTGGACCCTCTGTATGTCCTCCTTGGAGAAGTGTCTGTTCAATTCCACTGCCCATTTTTTAATTGGGCTGCTTGTCTTCTTAGAGTGGAGTCACATAAGTTCTTTATATATTTTGGAGATTAAACCCTTGTCTGAGGTGTCATTGGAAAATATATTTTCCCATACAGTCGGTCCTCTTTTTATTTTAATACTGATTTCTTTAGCCATGCAGAAGCTTTTTATTTTGATGAGATCTCATTTGTTTAGTCTTTCCTTTATGTCCCTTGCTTTAGGGGACATATTAGTAAAAATGTTGCTGCATGAAATATCTGAGATTTTCCTGCCTATGTTCTCCTCTAGGACTTTAATGGTATCATGGCTTATATTTAAATCTTTTATCCACCTTGAATTTATTTTTGTGTATGGTGTAAGTTGGTCATCAAGTTTCATTTTTTTGCACGTAACTGTCCAGTTCTCCCAACACCACTTGTTGAAGAGGATATTTTTATTCCATTTTATGTTGCTGCCCCATTTGTCAAGTATTAATTTACCATAGAGACTTGGGTTTATTTTGGGCTCTCTGTTCTGTTCCACTAGTCCATATGCCTGTTTTTATGCCAGTACCAGGCTGTTTTGATTACAGTGGCCTTCTAATACAGTTTGGTATCAGGTATTGTGATCCCTCCTACTTTGTCCTTCTTTCTCAAAATTGGTACAGCTACTTGCGGTCATTTATGGCTCCATATAAATTTTTGTAGTGTTTGTTCTATGTCTGTGAAATATGCCATTGGTACTTTAATAGATATTACATTGAATTTGTAAATTGCTTTGGGTAGTATGGACATTTTGATGATGTTGATTCTTCCAATCCATGAACATGGTATATATTTCCATTTCTTTGTGTCTTCCTTGATTTCTTTCTTCAGTGTTGTGTAGTTTTCTGCATACAGGGTAAAAGACCCCAGGGTAAAATACCTAGGTTTATTCCTAGGTATTTTATTTTTCTTTTTGCTATATCAAATGGAATTTTTTTTCTTGATTTCTGCTTCTGCTGTTTCATTGTTGGTATACAGAAATGCCTTTGATTTCTGGATATTGACTTTGTATCCTGCTGTTTGGCCAAATTCATTTATTAGGTCATGCAGCTTTTGGCCGAGTCTATAGGATTTTCTATGTACACTATCATGTCATCTGCAAACAATGATAGTTTTATTTCCTCCTTTCTGATTTGGATGCCTTTTATTTCCTTTTCTTGTCTAATCGCTGTGGCTAAGACTTCTAATACTATATTGAATAGAAGGGGTGAAAGTGGACATCCTTGTCTTCTTCCTGATCTTAGTGGAAAAGATTTTAGTTTTTGCCTGTTGAGTATGATGTTGGCTGTAGGCCTCTCATATATGGCCTTTATTATGTTGAGGAATGCTCCCTCTATTCCCACATTGCTGAGTGTTTTTATCATAAATGGGTGTTGTACCTTATCAAATGCTTTTTCTGCATCTATTGATATGATCATGTGTTTTTTATCTTTGCTTTTGTTTATGTGATGTATTACATTTGCTGATTTGCAAATATTGAACCATCCTTGCATCCCTGGGATGAATCCCACTTGGCCATGGTGTATGATCTTTTTAATGTATTGTTGGATGCGGTTTGCCAATATTTTGTTGAGGATTTTAGCATCTATGTTCATCAGCGATATTGACCTGAACTTTTCTTTCTTTGTTGTGTCTTTATCTGGTTTGGGGATTAGGATGATGCTGGCTTCGTAAAAAGAGTTTGGGAGTCTTCCATCATTTTGGATTTTTTGGACTAGACTGTGAAGGACTGGGGGTTAGCTCTTCCTTAAATGCTTTGTAGAATTCTCCTGTGAAACCATCTGGTCCAAGGCTTTTGTGTGTTGGGAATTTTTTGATTACTGCTTCAATTTCATCTACTGTTATTGGTCTGTTCAGGCTTTCTGCTTCTTCTTCATTCAGTTTTGGAAGATTATATTTTTCTAGAAACTTGTCCATTTCACCTAGGTTTTCAAATTTCTTGGCATACAGTTCTTCATAGTAATTTCTTATAATCCTTTGTATTTCTGTGGTGTCAGTTGTAATCTCTCCTCTTTCATTTCTGATTGTGTTTATTTGGGTCTTCTCTCTTTTATTCTTGATGAGCCTGCTTAAAGGCTTGTCGATTTTGTTTATCTTTTCAAAGAACCAGCTCCTGCATTCATTGATCCTTAGAATTGTGCTTTTAGTCTCTATGTCATTTCATTGTGTTCTGATCTTGGTTATTTCCTTCCTTCTACTTGCTCTGGGCTGTCTTTGTTGTTGTTCCTTGAGTTCTTGTAGGCATAGGGTTAAGTTGTTTGTTTGAAATGTTTCTATCTTTTTTAGGTAGACCTGTACTGCTATGAACTTCCCTCTGAGGACTGCCTTTGCTGTTTCCCACAAGTTTTGGGTCATTGTGAGTTCATTTTTGTTTGTTTCCAGAAACTTTTTGATTCTTCCCTAATTTCATTCTTGACCCATTAATTGTTTAATAGCATGCTATTCAATCTCCATGATTTTGAGTGTTTTGGATTTTTCCCCTTGGGGGTGGTTTCTAGTTTCAGTCCCTTGTGGTTGGAGAAAATGCTTGGTATGATTTCAATTTTCTTGAATTTGTTGAGGCTTGTTTTGTGTCCTATCATGTGGTCTATCTTTGAAAATGTTCCATGTGCATTTAAAAAGAATGTGTATTTAGTTTCTTTGGAACGAAGGGCTCTATATATATCAGTTAAGTCCATTTCATCTAGAGTATTGTTCAATGCCACAATATCTTTGTTGATATTTTGTTTGGAAGATCTGTCCATTTTTGACAGTGGGGTGTTAAAATCCCCTACTATAATTGTGTTGCTATCAATATCATTCTTGAAGTCCTCTAAGATTTTCTTTATGTATTTAGGTGCTCCTATGTTGGGTGCATATATATTTATGATGTTTATGTCTTGGTGGATTCTTCCCTTCAGTATTATGAAGTGACCTTCTGGGTCTCTCTTTATGGCTCTTCTTTTGAAGTCTATTTTGTCTGATATGAGTATTGCTACCCTGGCTTTTTTTTCCTGCCCATTTTCTTGGAAAATTTGTTTCCAGCCCTTCACTTTGAGTCTGTGTAGGTCTTTTGTCCTGAGGTGGGTCTCTTGCAGGCAGCATATGTGTGGGTCATGCTTTCTTATCCATTTAGCTATTCTATGTCTTTTGATTGGAGCATTTAATCCACTTACATTTAAGGTTATTATTGATAGGTACTTATTCATTGCCATTTTCATACCTATGTCTGTCTGTCTGTCTGTCTGTCTGTCTCTCTCTCTCTCTCTCCCCCTTCCTTCCTTTCCTTAAAGCAGTCCCTTTAGTACGTCTTGCAGAATTGGTTTGGTAGAGGTGTATTCTTTTAGACTTCTTTTGTCTGGGAAGTTCCTTATTTGGCCTTCTGTCTTGATTGAAAGCCTCGCTGGGTAAAGTAGTCTTGGTTGCAGGCCTCTGGTTCTCATTACTTGGAATATTTCTTGCCATTGTCTTCTGGCTTGGAGCGTTTCCATTGAGAAGTCAAGTACTAACCTAACTGGGGCTCCCTTGTATGTTACTTCCTGTTTCTCCCTTGATGCCTTTAACATTCTCTCTTTGTCTTTGAATTTTGCCATTTTAATTGTGATGTGTCCTGAAGTGGGCCTCTTTGGGTTCCTCTTGATTGGGACTCTCTGTGTTTCCTGGATTTGTGTGACTTTTTCTCTCATCAAATTAGAGAAGTTTTCCATCATTACTTTTTTCAAATTGGTTTTCTATCCCTTGCTCTTCTTCTTCTCCTTCTGGAATCCCTATTATATGGATATTATTACATTTCATATTGTCTTGCATTTCTCTTAAACCCTCTTCATTCTTTCTGAGCCTCTTTTCCTTTTCTTGCTCTGAGTGTTTTTTTCTACTTTGTCCTCCAACTCACTGATCCAATCTTCTGCTCCATTGATTCTGCTTTTCATTCCTTCCACTGTGTTCTTCAGTTCAGAAATTGTATTCTTCATTTCCTCTTGGCCCTTGTTGATAGTTTCTATTTCCTTTTTCATGTTGATATAGTTTGCAGTGAGTTCATTGTAGCTTCCCTGTAGTTTCTGGTAGCTCTTTGAGAGCTCATGGAGCTTCCTGACAACCATTGCTTTGATCTCACTATCTGATAGTTGGGTTGCCTCTGTTTCATTTAGCATCCTTTCTGGGGCTTCCTCCTTTCCTTTCATTTGGGGATTGTTTCTTTGTCTTCCCATTGTTTGTGAGACTCTTCTTGTCAGCCTCAGCTTCTTAAATTGATCTGTTCTTGCTCCCTGGGTTTATGGTGTGAACTTCTGTGGTAGAATACCTGTGAGATTCAGTGGTGCTGTCTCCTTCGGGTATCATGGTATTCACAGCTTCCACTGTTTCAGCTAGGATCATGGATGTGTACTCGGGTCTTCCACAAAGCCCCCTTCTCCAGTTGCAGGGCCACTGGGTTCGGAGCCACCTCCAGTCCCAGTCCCAGGGCTGCCTCCAGTCGCTTGGTCACCCCGGTCACAGGGCCACCCCCGGTCCCAGTCCCAGGGCCACCTAGGGTCACAGGGCCGCTCCTGGTCACAGGACCTCCTCCAGACACAGGGCCTCCTCCAGTCACAGCGCCATCCCCTGGTAACGGGGCTTCCTCCAGTCTCTCTGCCACCTCCAGTCACAGGGCCACCTTGGATCACAAGGCCTCCTTCAGTTGCTGGTCTGGGTGAATCACCATTGGACTCCCACACAATTCAATCCTCCCTCTGTCCTGGTTGGGTTTTCTTTTTTTTTGGTTCTATATTTTTGTAGTCCCTAATCTTGGCTGTGAGAAGAGGCACAGCGCATCCAGCTACCCCTCCATCTTGGCCAGGAGTCTCCAGTTAAAGCTTCTTTATCTTCAGTCTTCAGAGGATGGACTTGATTGTGGTTATACTGAAAGAGGCAGTGGAGAAAGGGAAAATGGTGGGACCAGAGGGGCTCTGCTGGAGTTCTGAGCACTGGGCACCCCTAGTGCTCCCACAGAGGCAATGCCAAGGCTCCATACCACCCTAGGCTCAAATCAGTGAGTAAGGAGACCCAGCCCCGTGTAGGACTCCGAAGGCACCTGGCCGTAGCCCTTCCTTGGGGGGCAGCACTGGGCAGCCTGAAGATGGCGGCGACTGCGTATGTGTTCTTTATCTAATCCCTTCGCCTTCTTTCAACCAGTCCCCACCTCTCCCCACCCCTCTTGCAGCTGTCAATCTGTTCCATGTTTCTATGTCTCTGGTTCTATTTTGCTTGTGAGTTTATTTTGCTCACTAGATTCTATTTATAAGTGAGGTCATTTGGTATTCATTTTTCACCGACTGGCTTATTTCCCTTAGCATAACAGTCTCCAGTTCCATCCATGCTGTCACAAAAGGTAAGAATTCCTTCTTTTTAACTGCTATGTAGTATTCCATCATGACTGTTTTTTATTCACTCATTTGATGGGCTCTTAGGTTGTTTCCAAATCTTGGCTATGTTAGTAAGTGCTGCTATAAATATAGGGGTGCATAAGTTCTTTTTAACTGGTGTTTTGGAATTCTTAGGGTATATTCTCATCAGCGAAATTTCTGGGTCAAAAGGCAGTTCCATTTTTTTATAATTCTTTTTATAAAGGATGAAGGATCCATTGTGGCTTCAAGAGAAGACAGTGCCTACAATGAATACATACCTTGAGGATATTTGGGAAGAAAATACATATAGCCAAGTCACTCCATAATGATTCCAGTCAACCTTTCCTTTCTGTTGGACATTGCAGTTAATTTGGGTACAAATGTCAAAAACAGACCAGTTGCAGTTCATTGATGTTAAATATTCAGCTAAATCTGATGGAATTTCAATCATAAACAAACAAATTATACTATAATTTGTTATTTTAGTAAGTAGTAAATAAGTTAATAAAAAAATGTGTTGTATCTAATAAGTAAAATAAGCCTTTAAATACTGGAATTAACCCAGAACTTCCCAAAGGGAATGGCTTTTTGTCCTATTTTTTGAGACAAATCGATTAAGTTAAATACATTGGCCAATAGTAAGTGAGAGGCTGAAAGACGCACAACAAACAATTAGCAGTTATGGAATAGTGGTACCCAATATTGTACGCTGGTGATTTTTTCTGTCTCAGGCAATGATTCAAACCAACAATGTTGCAAGAAAGATAAATGTTTCTCTGAAGTATCTAAGGTACTCAGACAGTAATTTATAATGCATCTTAATCTTTAGATGAAATGTGTTCTTTCTATAGATGTACCGGGTGTTACTACTTTTAATTCAGAAGCTTCAGTAAATGATTCACATAGCAAGACTCTCATCTCTCACAATGGCAATGCCAAGCCTGGTACAAGAATTGATTAATAACAAGCTGAAGAGAAGATACGTCAGAAGAAGTGGTTGCTAACTTAAGAATTACTTTCTGGATTTATCATAACCTGACAACTAATGTACAGCTCTGACGTGTGTTTTTAATGCTAACAATGGATAGTTGAATGATAATAGTAAGTTAACCATACCTGCATTGTTTTAATGCCTTTTGAAGGAAAACACTATATTCTTCAATATAAACTTTAATTGAAATAAAATTTTCTAATGTATTTCTTGGTAATACATTTCTCTTTCTAAAGATCTCAGTTTTTTTGGAGATAATGTAGAAATCTCAGATGTAAAACAAAATGACATTTGAAGGATTGCAGATATATTTCAGGAAAGAAAGTAAAGGGAGAAATGTCAAAAAGTACATCAGGACAAAGAAAAATGTGTCAGCATTAAATGTAAGTGAAACAGAAGAATTAAAAAGGATGATATGGAAGCAATATAAAATCCAATTGCACTTTTCTACCAAAAGATCAGGACACATCTGTGATTTTTAGTATGCTCCACTGTAGTTCAAAATATAATGTCTCTACCACTAGCTCAACTGTGGTCACTTGTACATATAATGTGTATCTTAAGATCACAAGAGTAGATTAATTCCATGGAGACTGATAAATTAGGAAGAAACAGATGGAAACAGACTAAAATAGAATAAAGTCTAATAAACTATTAAACGTATGTATTATTCTACTAAAAATATAACTTAAGCAGATAATAGGGTGATGATGTTTCTATACCCCCCAATAGAATGGAAAATGGAATTTCTGAATAAAACTGTAAGTCCATAAGCATTTATAATTCATAAAAAATTACTTAAATCAAATATCAGAAACGTCATTTCCAGTAAAGGCAGACTAGGTCATTCAAATTAACCCTACCCATGGAAACAACAACAAAAGTAGATAAGATGTTTTTGTTTTTTAAAGTTGCATCAATAGTATTCATTTGTTTTCCGTGAGGTTCTTCCCACGAGAAGCACTAGAAACTAAAGGCAGGAAGAGAGCAGCCAGCATCTTTCTTTCCTCTGGGCCTCTGCTGGAGAAATGCTATCAGCGCTAGGGCAGGAAACTGGAGGGGACCGCCAGCTGCTGCAGTCCGTGCACCAGCAGGAGGATGGGCTCCTAGTGCCCATTCAGTTCTAGCATCAGCAGTTGGCAGCATAACCTTTCTTAGTGGCTTCAGTGATGATGAACCATAGGCTCCAACTCTCAGGTGTTAGGCTGTTTCCTGATCTCAGGGCAACAACTCCTTCCCTTTTGCTTCTCTAGAGACCTCCTGTGTCTTCCTTTTGTTCCTCCAGGCCTCCCATTTGTTCCCTAATAAATTCTGTAAATAACTGTATATTGAAATACCTGGACTGATTTCTATTTCCCAGAATGGACACTGACAATATTCTACAGCTAAAACAAGTATTAATTATAGGTGGGTTAATTTCCTAAATGTGAAAGTCAAACCTATCAAGCTTTCAGGATATAATACAGAATAACGTTTTTATTATTTCAGGGAGGGAATAATTGTTCAAATAAGACAGGAAGACCAAAGGAAAAACTGATAAATTCTACTTCAATTAATAAACTTCTATTATCGAAAGACACCTAAAAAGAGTTAATAGAAGAGTCAGAAAAGGCATTTGCAACTCATAATTTAAAAAAGCTTGCCTGAAGAATATATAAAGAACTTCTAACCCTGGCTGGTGTAGCTCAGTGGAGTGAGCACTGGCTGCGAACCAAAGGGCTGCCAGTTCGATTCCCAGTCAGGGTGTATGCCTGTGTTCCAGGCCAGGTCCCCAGCTGAGGCCACGTGAGAGGCAACCACACATGGATGTTTCTCTCCCTCTCTTTCTCCCTCCCTTTCCCTTTCTCTAAAAATAAATAAATAAAATCTTTAAAAAAAAAGAACTTCTATGCTTTTACAAATCAATGCAAAAAGAAAGAAATCTAATATAAAAATGGGCAAATCATTTAAATGGCATTTCACATTCACAAAATGGAAACTCAAATGATAAATGAACATATGAAAAGATACTCATTGGCAGTTTCTCATTTCAGCACCTCCCCTCCTCCTCTTCCTTCTCTGCCCCTTCTTGTGTCACCCTCCTCTCTGTCTCTTTCCTCTCACTCTTTTCCTCGCTCCTTTTCTTTTCCCTTTCTCCTCCTTAGCTTTCTTCTCTCCCTTCTCCAATTCCTGCTCCTCCTTCTCATCTTCCTCCTCCCTTTTCCTTTCCCTTTGTCCATCTCTTCTGCCTCCTTAACCTTCCCCTTTTTTTTCTGTCCTTCCTCCTTCTTCTGTATCCTCTTCTCCTCTAGGCAACTCTCCTCTTCCTTTTGCTCTTCTAGATCTTCTAACTCTTCTGTAACCAATCCTTTGTTTCAAATACTGAGAGAGAGATTTCATTTTCTAAAATTTTCTCACAAGTTGAATTGCTTTGACATGAATTCTAATCATGTTGGTAACCAACATGAAATCACATAAAATTCTGTTAATATTATTTATTATAAATAAAGATGACATTCTTTGTTCCCTTGATTCTGGTATTTATTCAACAGACATTTATTGAATAATTGTGATAGGGTTTTACATAATAAATTCATAAACAAAGAAAGGTGATCTAAAGAAAAGTGAGCAACAAAGAACTGGGCAAATGGTAATGACTCAAATATTCCAAGCTTTAGTTTCTTCATCAATAATATGAGAATAATCATAAGCACCCCAGGACCCTTATGAGGATTTAGTTTATTATAATATACCATTCGAGAAGATTCTCAAACTCCTCTCTCTCTCAGATGTCATTCCTTTCTTCCTCTGCATTTCCTACATGCCAAGCTTGTTCTTATTTTTTAAGGTTCATCTGAGGAATTATCTACTCAAGTAACATTTCACCAGTTTCCCTGAGCAAGTTAAGGTGCTCTTTGGATTTCTCTTAACACTCTTTTCTTGCCTTTCTCTCTTATAGGTTTTAACAGTTTGCATTTTCAATGTCTATCCATGTACCTATCACTGGAACTGTGTCTTGTTTATCTGCTTCTTCCCATGCCTTTCATACTGCCTGGTATGCTAGTGAAAACTGTTACCTCAAGACATGAATGGTGTTTCAGCACTGCAAGAACCACCTGCATTCTGGATAAAATTATCAAGAAAAGCTAGAAAATATTAGAGCTAACAAAAAATTAAATGAGTTTAAGGTCCTGGAAAAACTGAGAAGCAGTATTAAAAGGGTAGACAATAGTGAAAATGTCAAGATTCCAGACATTATCACCAGAATGAGTCTAGCTTTTCCCTGAGGACTTTCCAAGTGTTATAAAATAATCTTTTTTTGGAATAAGAAATTGTTTCAAGGGGACTTTGGCAACGTATTTATGTGGGAGTGATTCTTCATTAACATTAGCATGTAGTAACACATTTCCCATCTGTGAAAATTAGGGGGTGAGACTAAAGGATTGGCAACAAGATAGAAATATTAAGAGAGTGCAAACAGCAGTTAACACAAACACTGACTTTATTATTTTATCCTTATTTTTTAAAGATTTTATTTATTTATTTTTAGAGAGAGGAGAAGGGAAGGAGGAAGAGAGGGAGAGAAACATCAATGTGTGGTTAGCGCTTGTGTGCCCCCTACTGTCTCTTGTGCACCCCCTACTGGGGACCTGGCCCACAACCCATGTGCCCTGCCTGGGAACTGAACTGGTAACACTGGTTCACAGGATGCACTCAATCCACTGAGCCATGCCAGCCAGGGTCACACGCTGATTTTTAGTTTATTATTCTCTATTCAAACATAATTTATTAGATTAAAAAATGGGTGGACATATTTTGCTTAGGAATACTATTTTAAACCTCTGTATTCTTTTTACTTTCTAAATAGAAGATAGAAATTGAGCCCCTTAAAAAAAGTGTCTTCCAGGTCACCACTACATCAGTGTATTTGGTTTGAAAATTTTCTTCACCTATGCATCTGCCATCATTCTGGAAGTTTTCTTTATACCAAATGTTCCAAAACAATGATGCTGCATAGAAATACATTAAAGCATCATTCTGTACAATTCAAATACCAATAGGGAATGGCAAAACTAGAAATTTTGAGTAATTAAGCATATACTTACACTGCCAGGAAAAGCTGGAAATTAAGGATTATGTGGAGAGAAGCTGAGCCCTAATTTTTCATTTTGTTCTAAGTTGAACATGTGAATTTAAAAAGGAAGCTCTCTACACGGCAGAAAGAAAGAAGGAGATCCTAACCTACACTTTGCAACAGCATGGATGGATCTGGAGAGCATTATGCTAAGTGAAATAAGCCAGGTGGTGAGGGAAAAATACCATATGATCTCACCTTTAACTGGAACCTAATCAACAAAAGAAAAAAGCAAGCAAAATATAACCAGAGACATTGAAATTAAGAACAAACTGACAGCAACCAGAGCAGAGATGGAAGGTGAAAATGGGGGGGGGGAGGGTTTTCAGGAACATGTAAAAAGGACACATGGACAAAACAAAAGGGGGGTAGGATTGAGGATGGGAAGTGGGGATGGCTGGGGTTGAGGAGAGTGGTGGCAGGAAAATGGAGACAACTGTACTTGAACAATAAAAAAATGTGGAAGAAAAGAAAAGACAAAAGAAAAAGCAACTCTCTAAAAGTCAGGCCAAAATGAGGCCCGTGTGAGTGCAGTCAGGGGCCCAAAGCTTGAGCTCTAAAGTCCAATACTTGTTAATTACTATCCTAGATCAACCCTTAATCATTATGTATCTTATAAATTCCCTTTAACTTCCTAAAGCCTTAGTTTCCACATATGCAGATTACAATACCCATATAGTAAGGCTAGCACAGGGATCTACTGTATTCAAAACATTAGCACAGAACTTCACACGTAGTGTCAGGAAGAAGACTATTTTTATTACTGATTACATAGAACTTCATTACAGGTGCCATACTGGGTTCTGACTGGTAAAATGACTGGTTCTGAACCTCAATATCTTGTTTCCAAACTTTGAAATCCAGATTTTATCTGGAAAGTGTTCAGCAGCAAAAAATAAAACTTCTGCTTCATTCAAATTAAATAAGGTTAAAATGTATTTTGCCACACCATAATTAAGTTCAGAGCTAGAAATATTAATTAAAATATTCAACTTTATCATCAAGAATTTGTGCACTTTCCATGTCTTTAAGATAATGGGATTAATTCCATCCTATGGCTGGTTGTCTTTATGGTCTTAGAATGAATACTGGAACCAATAGGGCAAAATTGTCCTTGCTCATGTCAGGTAGGGAGAGTGATAGTGATTGATTGATTGATTGATTGGTTCCAGAAGCCCCAAGCAATCCTCTCCCCTATGTCACTCTTGGTCCTTCTTTCTTTTTCTCCTTCTCTTCCTTCCTCCCTCTATTCCTTCCCCCTTTCCTTCCTTCCTTCCTTCCTTCCTTCCTTCCTTCCTTCCTTCCTTCCTTCCTTCCCTCCTTCCTTCCTTCCTTCCTTCCCTCCTTCTTTCTTCCTTCTTCCCTTTTACTCTCTTTTTTCTTTTTTTGTCTCTCATTCTTTCTTCAACAATTATTTATCAAGTATCTACCATGGGCCTGTAACCATTAAATCATACGGATACACTGGTGCACAAGACAGTAAAAACACCTACCCTCATGGAGCTTACGTTCTAGTGAAGCCACGTTGCTCCTACAACTGGCCAGAAAAATGAGATGACAATGGTTAGAGACTAACCAGTGGGAGTGGAATGGATGTTGAGGAATCCACAACATTGTCCAAAGGTCTCAAATTATATTCTGGAGATCTTTTGTACATATCAAAACTTCAAGCATCTTAGAGAAAAATCTAAGATTTTTAGTAGAGAAAAATCTAAGATCTATGGCAGAGAAAGTCATGCCCAATTTCTAAATTTCTACCTTATTTCTGCTTTTTTTTGACAAAAAAAAGTTTTTCAGTGGTGTATAATAGTCATTATCAGAAATCTGTTTATTTTATGTCACAATATGTTGTTAGTAAAATAAAAGCTCATTTGCTTTCTTTGGTTGTCATTTTAAAATCCCAGACCTTGCATTTATCATGGTTTATTATGTAAAAATAATTTATATTTTAATCATAGACTACATAATATACTATAGTGGTAATCTTTAAATGGCCATATCATTATTATTTTATATTGCACACAAGACCAATAAGTCACTGCTGCTGTAGAAATTTAATAAACGATCTAATAACAACATCTGGTGGTGATTTTCAGTTAAATTGAGTCACTCGTAATGCATCAGAGTAGATGGACCTGAGCCTAGTGTGGCTGATTCTGCTCTTACTGTGACCTTGCAACTGCAGCAGAGCACAGTTCCTCCTCAGTTCCTACCGGACCCTGATTCCAGCAGAGCAAAGCGATACGTAAACAGTGCAGAACTAAACTGTCCATTTTTAAAGCATAAAGTGTTTCATTCTGTATGCCGATAGCAGTAAAATCATGGTCTGTGTTAACCACTCATGAAAATTGAATTCCAGTAGAAATTTCTTCATGCTGTGCTCTATCACACTCATCATTTGGGGACTTTCTGGTCAAAGCTGAGGGAACAGGAAGGAATCCAAAGGTTTCACGTAATAATCTAAGAAAAAAATGAATGGTTTTACTTTGAAACTTTAGTGAGTTGTAAGACTGAACAAGATGTAACTCCTCTGCTGCCATTTGCTTTCTGTCACTGTCATCTCACATTGACAGTGTTGGTGGAAGAGGACAGAAGGTGTAGCAGAGTTAGTATGATTTCTCTCCAAAGTACCCACTATGTAATGGGCCCTTACTACATGTCATTAACTCATTTAACCCTTACAGAAACCCTAGTTGGTGGACACTATGTCCTCCATCTTACAAAGAAGGCATCTCAGAAAGTAACAAATTTGCCCAAATTGCCACACTATCTCCCAATCTAGCATGCAGTGGAGAAAACATCAGATGCAAAGCCCAAAGACCATATGCTGTTTATTTTTTAAAATCTGTGTTAATTTAAAGGACAAACAGTATATCTTAACAAGAAAAAAGAAAGTCTCCTTTGGGAAGGAAAATGATCACAGTAATCATCCTACTTTCGTGAAACTGAAAGCTAAAGATACCAAATCAGCAATGGATTCCCTACAAGACCAATGGCTCTCAGGAAGGGGAAGAGGAGAATGACGACAAAGGTCTGGAGGGGGAAATACTCCCCCTCAAGTGGGACAAGGTGATGCCTCCCCCACCACAGAACCCCCAGACTGACAGGCTTACCTGCCCATAGGTCGCCCCAAATTCAGAGAGAGCTCCCAAGGTTGCCCAAATTCAGAGAGAGAGAGAGACATTGGGGTGTTCCTTGATCCCAGCCACTGCAAACTCACAGGTTACACTCTGGGCCATGACACGAACACAGTAGTGGGGCTGCCCAGGCCAATCCACCAAAGCATCAAGACTCTGAATCAGCCTGAGTACACGTCCATTGCAGAGATCCAGGCGCAGATAGAGGAGGAGTGCCTTCACTCTCCTCTGGGGGCATGGGAGAAGAGGACACTGAGCAAATCCCCACAGAAACCCTCTTCCCAGGCCTGCTCCCCAGCCTGCCTTAGTGCATGATGGTGCTGCTAAAAATCCTGCTGGCACAACTCCCACCTGAAAAGCCAAAACAGACTCAACAACATCCTAGCAGACATCCTGCCTGAGGAGGTGCCCACCACAGTGTTGCAGAACGTGTGAAGCTGGGCTAGATGTGAAACTCCACCAAGAGGCCATTGTGAAGGCCATTTCTGCTGCCCAGCTGCTGCTGCTCAAGCACTTTAAGTTGAACTATGTCTCCCAGTTTGAATACATGGTCCAGCACCTGGCATCTGCCAGCTGTACCCCTTTGATCCTAAGTTCTACAGTCAAAACATCATGTCCTACATCCCTGCCAAGAACAGCATTTCAGTCCTGGATTATCTTCTCTGCATGGTGTGTGAGCTGCCAGAGCTGACTGCCAAGAATCTGGAGGCTGGTGACAATAACTGCTTTCGCTAGAGGAACTCCTTTTCTTGTATCCATCTGCTTTGGATCTTAAACTGACCAAATGGAAGCATTCAAGGATGCTCATGTGGGTGGTGCCTGCCCCATCCTGAAGTGGGCCCAGAAGGTGAAACAGGCAATG
Organism: Anoura caudifer; assembly: GCA_004027475.1. NCBI lineage: Eukaryota > Metazoa > Chordata > Mammalia > Chiroptera > Phyllostomidae > Anoura > Anoura caudifer. The sequence continues at coordinate 86,255 of PVKU01000245.1, forward strand.
ATGCAGCCCTATGTGCTGAAGCTGCTCAAGGTGCAGACCAAGTACCTGGGTAGCAATGGCAAAAAAGCAACATGAGGATGATGTCTGCCATCTTCCAGAAAGGTGTGTCCTCGGCTGAATGACGACGGGGTATGGCATAACAATCCTGATGCCTGGCCTTGGAACTTGTAGGCAGAGGAATGTGCCCTCCATGCCAACACCGTATGCTTCAGCACCCATTGCTGCATCTGGGCCCACAGTGACCCTGACTTCCTATCTCTGGCCAATTGCCTGCAGAGTGTCCTGGACCAATGAGTGGACCTGCCCGAGGACTTCCTGATGAACTACAGCCTCTAGTTAGAAAGGGAAGTCTTCTCCAAGCCCATTTCCTGGGAAGAGCTGCTGCAGTGAAACTCCCAGACAGAGGACTGAAGAGGAAAAGTGGTGTCCAGGTGCCTCAGGGCCTGTCCTGGTCCACTGCCACCTGGCCCCTTCCAGGTGGCAGCACAGCCCCACTGTGCCCTCCCAGACCAGCATGGGGCTTGTTGCTGAGTCCAGATTGAGCCTCTTATTGATCACAACTTCCTGCCTGGGAGCTGTCATCTCTAAGCTTGGGATCCTCCCTTCGTTCACTCCTCCCCACTCTGCTCCCTTGGACATGGTTATTTGCAGCTCATTTCTGATTCTGCCCAAGGCTAGGAAGAGCTGGGATGTGCTGGGAACCCACTACGTCTGAATTTCAGGGGTCACACTGACTCTTCTTGAGACATGCAAGTCCACAGCAGGTCAGTTTGCCAAGGAAGAGGGTTTAGGGTTAGGGCCAGGGTCAGAAAGTCAGAATCCTGGTTTTGCTTTGTGGGGGTTTCTGATGTCATTCCAGCCTCATGCTAAACTTCATCCAGAAGCAACTCTAGAGGCTCTGGCAGCTGCCTCAGCACTTGGGTTTTGGACAGGGTTGGGGTAGGAAAAGAAGCTAGAGGCACCATTTGCCTTCTTGGTTTGGAAGGGTCTTTAAATATCTATACACAAATCTGAGTTGACTCCCTTGTGTCATGTTGGGGTTTGTAATGCGTTTGTCTATTCTATTTACATTAAAAGGAAGCAAAAATAATAAAAATAAAATAAGTGTACAGGGAGAGGTGGGATTTCCACAGGATGGCTTCCAGGGGCCGTTCCCAGTTCTTACTTTCCCCTAAGCAGCAGGATTCCAACATACCTGGGTAGTTAGCATAAGCGATGGAAATGGACGACTTCTAAATTTCTTATAGCAAAATATTAAACTAATTGGGTAAAATTTCTTATACTAAGCATTACTACAATTAACAAAATTCAGAAGTCAATTTTAGAAGTCTATTCCAGAGGCAAGGAAGTAACAAAAAAATCCTGAAAATTAAGAGATAACAGATGCAGCCCATAATGGGAGGTTGGAAATTTTGTATTTAACTAAATAAAAATAAGCTAATTTCTTAAAGAGATACCTAATCTCAAATTTACCTTGCTGTTACCTCCATGTAACTGAGTGACTGCAATGCTATACCTAGCTTCATTTAACCTTAGCTATCTTCCAAAGACCCCATCTCCAAATACAGCCATAGTGGGGATTAGGGCTTCAACATATGAACTGGGCAGGGGTGGGGCGCAGAAATTCAGACCATAGCAGGTCAATAGACTCTAACCTACTACCCCAACTACAAAGTCAGAGCTAGACTCCAAAAGCTTTGCAGGAACAATTCATTAACTTAGTTAAATTAATATAAAAGACCCCATATACAATACACAGGCAAAATCCCTGAAGTATTATAGCTGATCTTGTGTGATGAACTTATTGACTGAAGTGGGATAAAATGCCTATCTAGGTGATGAATGATAGGGCTGGGTGTCTACAGACTGTAGTATAATAATAATCCTAAAAATCATATAATAATTAACCTTCTGTGGTTGACTGATAGAGAAATAATATGCAGATATCTAATGTGTTTTAAAGTATAAGAGACATGTGGAATCATAATTTAGCAATAAATCTGGGGACTTAATACACACATTTAGCTATTTTAACAAACAGATAAAGATTGATATAGTAATTTATAGTAGAAAAATCTCATAAAAATAAAATATGCATCATTTTCTGACAAAGTTGCCAAAGTATGGAAGATGATAAATATAATAATAATAAGACTGCTCACCTTAGCAGCTGAATAATTTCTCATAGATTCATTGGGCACTGGACCATTACCATATTTTCTGAACAATTTATAAAATGTCCTTCTTACATTTTCTCACTTAATAATGACATTTACCAACTATCTTACTAAAGATATTCACTACACATTGAATTGCATTAACATAGTTATATTTTTATTATATTATATCATGACATTTTTCTCTTTTTGCTTTTAGAGCTATAGGCTTGGTAACTTTAGAAGATGAATGGAAATACATTCGGGATCATTTGTTTATTTTATTGTGTGGTTTTGTATTCTTTGAGACTACACATGATTTGGGAATCAAGTTACCAATAATGATAGGGTACCAAACTTACAGGCCCAAGTACAGGTAACTTATACAAGGCAGGGAAGGCATGGGCATTTACATACACACTTTGGTGGAATGCTGATAGTCAGCACTGTAAATGCCTGTGCTCTCTGCTTTTACAAGGGCGGCTGGGAAAGTCTTCTAACTTTAAGGGGTACCTGGATTTAATATGAGTGTAGAATTGCACCACAGCAGAACATACTACTGCACCTGAATTATTGCTCATATAAGCAAACATAGTAAATCATTATTCTAAAAAATAAAATAAAGTAGCTATGTATTTCAATTCAAAGTGTTGAATTTACAATCAGGGTCCAGAGTCACAGCTACTGTAGAGGGAAAGTGGGCGCTAACATTTTTCCACTGACCAGGAGTTCAGTTTCACAGCAAATTATTATAATGAATGAATCAATAAGGCATATACTTTCAAAGACAGTTTACACCAGTTTTTCAATCATAAAATGGTAACAAGAAATTGTAATCAGGGAGAAAATGATATTGAAATTTAGATTAAATCCTTTTTTTATTGATTTTAAAGAGAGAGGAGAAGGGGGGAGAGAGAGAGGAAGACAGAGAGAGAAACATCTACCTGCTGCTCCACTATATTTATGCATCCTTATTTGTGCCCTGATCAGAAATTGAACCTGCAACTTTGGTCTTTCAAGACAACTGATATACCTGGCCTAATTTCACAGGCATAAGCAAAGGAAAAGTTTTCTAGAATTTTTAGAAGCTATTTCCATTTCAATAACACACCTACCCTCCAGTTACCATAGAATGCCAGTGTTTGGTCAAGGGCCTGCAGGAGTCCCACTTCTTATGCACCCACGTGCAGACTTCATACCATTTCTCAGGAAATTGGCCCCTTTGCTCTCAATTGCTGTGGTCCTAGTCCATAAATGATCATCTCTTACTATCTCATCCTCACTCTTTCTCACCCTAATGATCCTACCCTCCCATTTTTCTGCTGTGAGCACCAACTCGTAACTCAGTCGGAATTTTCTCACTCCTCACATTCTAGCCCAGTTTCCTCTACAATTTCTCTCCCTCTCATCCTTATAAACAGATGTCATTTCAAAATGTTTTCTGAATGGTATCCCTTCACCTCTTTTGGTACGTGCCTTTTTTCTAAATAGTTTTTATTTCTCTTTATTTCCTCAAATTCACTGAACTTAGGATCTAATGACCCGTGAACCCACTGCTGTCTCACTTGATGGTCACCGTCTTCCACTGCCCTCCATTTACTAGGCCGATATTGTCATCCCCTGGTGACCCTTCTCCACAAATAACCACATATCCTTAATTTTACCATTTTATCTGAAACACATGTCAGTAATATTTTTTCCTAAACTTAATAAAACTACTTTGTGATCCTGTCTAAATGTAACTACCAAAGCTTGCATGAGTTTTTCTACTTGTATGTTTCCCTCAAATTCAATTTTTAACTACTTACATTTTCCCCTCATTTCTAATAGATTTTGAGCAAGGGAATTTAGAATTTTAACTGTTACAAAAGGGTTTGTTGGATCTTTGAGTCTAAAATGAGGCAATTCTGAAAATAAAATATATGAATTCTGAACTGATAGAAAATACATAGATAGCAATAAATAGGTATCTATAAATACCAAGAGTTGAGAAGACTGTATAAATGAACCAGGGGAAAAGCATTTTGAGATGAAAAGTCATAAAATAGAGGCACATGATATGAAAACATGATTTGGATACTTACCTTAGTTCTTCACTCTAGTGTGCATCTTACAAATTGAAGCTAGGAAACCTTCCAAACCTGAGAATATAAAAATAAAACCTTAAAAATTGCATCTGCCATCTTTTAAAATATAAACAGAAAGTGTTGTACATAACACAGCGAATGTCAGAATAGAAATGATAACATAGGTAGTTAAGAAACAGGAATATTAGTGCTTACTGAAGGAAAAGAGCACTTCTTAAAACCAAAAGCTAATTCCTCAGTATCTGAATTTATTAATATGTGCAGTAATGTAGCTTCCTAAAATATGTTTTCAAGTTAATTAAAAAGGCAATTTTAAATGTTTTCACTCAAATTAACTAATAATTTATATATTTTTATGCCATCCCCCAAATAGCATCTTGTTGGAATAGATCCAATTGTAACTCAGTTCTGACGTAATTGCTAAGCCATCTTGCCTATCTGCTTTTCTTATAAATTATCAATACCACTCATGAAAACTGAACATATAATGGAATATTTATAGATATAAAAGCAGACAGATCTCAAGAATTCAAACCTTCTTCTAATATAAATTTTAAAAAGCCAATAAATGTAGCCTATTGACTTTCAGATACAGGTTGCTGTGCTGACCTTTTTCTATCATGTGCTGAATAAACACAGGCATTATTTGCACTTCCTTCTAGAATTTTATTAAAATGCTGGTGAATGAGACTAAAAAGTACAGCAACTCTTTTAGAAGCTGGAAGCCAAATGGAAACACGGTAATGTAACCAGATTGGCACATTGGGAGAGCTGAATCTTGAGGCTGTGAAAAAGTTCAAGACGTGACGCAACTTAGAAATGATCCCCAAACACGTGAGGAATTGGCAGAATATTTTGAAAATGGATTAAATTAGCACTAAAAGTCTAAGAATTGGTTAAGAACTTGCTTAGAAAGCATTAAGACCAGATCTTGTCTATTCTAAAGTCTCTAGGTCTCTGTTTCTCTCCTACACTGTCAGAGAACTACAGGTATATTTTTTGATAGCTTTATGGGATATAATTACATATCACACAATTTGTCTATACAGTTAACCCGTGAACAATGCGGAGTTAGGGGAACCCACCTCCCGAGCAGTCACAAATCTGTGTATTTCCATAGAAACTCAATGGTTTATACACTGCATATTCATCAAGTTGTACAACTGTCATCACAGCCAATTGTAGAGCATTTTCTTTACCCCAGAAGAAACCCTATAACCATTAACTATCATGTTCCAATCCCCCATTCCTCTCAGCTCAAAGAAATCATTTAATCAAATGAATTAAAATTCATTATATTTTAAATTAATTCATTAACATTTATGTCCTAATACAAATTGATCAATCCACTGTGCCTTTGTATGAAGATTCTTTCACTTAGCATAACGCTTTTAAGGTGCATCCATGTTAAACCATGTAACAATGCCGCACTCCTTTGCATTGCCACATAGCACTCTATTGTCCACATGGACCATACTTTGTTTAACCATTTGCCATTGACATTGGTTGACATTGAGTTGTTTTCACCTTTCTTTTGATCCTTACCCAAAGACATGTTTACTGATTTTAGAAAGAGAAGAAGGGGGAGGGGAGGAGGGACATAGAGAGAGGAGAGAGAGAGAGAGATTGAAGTCAGAGAGAAACATCAATCAGTTGCCTCCCAGATGTGCCCCAACCATGGGGGGTTCAACCTGCACCCTAGGTATGCACCCTGACCGGGCACCAAACCAACTTCCGCCATGTACAGGATGCCACTCCGTACATCTAAGCCGCCCAGCCACAGCTGGTGGTTTTCATTTTTTATATATTATGAATGAAACTTCTACAAACATTTGTGTAAAAGTTTTTGTGCAGACATATATTTTTATTTCCCTGGGAATAGACATAGGAGTGGAATTTCTGTGACATATGATAACTCTATGTTTACTTTTTAAAGCAATTAACATCCTGTTTTTGAAAGTGGTTGCACCATTTTACATTCCCACCAGCAGTGCATGAGATTTCCCCCTTCACAGTCTCACAACACATGTTACCTTTTTCATTTTGTCACCCTTGGGGCTACAGAGTAGTCTCTCATTGTATTTTTTATTTGAACTTTAGAGGGCATATAATTTTTCAGATAGTAATAAAAGTCTCCTGCCCTGAGAGATTCCACACATACAAAGGAATTAAGTAAAAATTTATATATTGAATATAGAAAGCCTCATTGTATTCTCCCACTTTGCTCCCAAAATTCTGGCAGCTACATACATATCATCCAGGCAGGTAAATGGAAGAAATCTTTGGGTACTCACTCTAAACAGCTCAAGAGAAAGAATCTAAGAAACAGACATTAAGCATTTCCCAAAGAAATATCCCACAATAAAGCTCAAAATTAATAAGCCTCACCCATACACTCAGAGCTTCCAATGAACTTTTTGCTACTCTTATTATAAATATGAGCTGTCAACCAAGAATTATCAGACATTTTAAGAAAATCTATAAAATCAAAGACAGAAAACAACCAAAATAGGAAAGAAGAAATTTGGAATAGAAGAAGACAATGCAGCCCTGGCTGGTGTAGCTCAGTGGGCTGAGCGCAGGCTGCAAACCAAAGGGTCACCAGTTCAATTCCCAGTCGGGGCACATGCCTGGGTTGTGGGACAGGTCCCTAGTGGGGGCCACGTGAGAGGCAACCACACATTGATGTTTCTCTCTCTCTTTCTCCCTCCCTTCCCTCTCTCTAAAAATAAATAAATAAAATCTTTAAAAATGTTTTCAAAAAAAGAAAAAGACAATGTATAGAGAAGAAAACTTTTTAAAAATCTTCAATCTCATTAATACTCTGAGAGAAATGAGTTATTGCAATCATGAATCAGCATAGGATGCTACCTAAAGGAACACTCAGCACACAAGAAGTAATAGCCTCTTGGTTTGCTAACAGAAGAGTAGACATGAAACCTCAGTGGACAGGTCAGAAGAAGGGATTGAAAAAAAACCCTAGAAAGTATGCCGGAAAAACAGGAAAATGGAAAACAGAAGAGTAGAGTAAAAAGCAATAGAAAACCCTTCAGTATCCAATATCCAATTTATAGATATTCCAGAAAAAAAAAATGAGAAAGCGGAGGAACAAATTAAATTATTCAACAGTTCTTCAAAGTACAGAAAGACATGTGTTCACAGTTTAAGAGAGTCCAGAAAGTACCCTGTGAAAGCCTAAAAATAGACTCACTCGAAGGCATGCTATCATAAAATGTCATAACAATGAAAACAAAGAGATCCTTTACCTTCAAGAAAAAATATGCAAAGCCAGCTTTCTGGAGGAAATATAAAGGAAGTGAAAAGAGTGTAGTAAATTTTTATAATCCCCACAAATCCCCTCATACAAAAATCCTAAGAGAACAATTAAAGCACTTGGAGAAAATGTAAACAGCCAAAGATATTTTTAATAAAACTAGATCATGAGGAACTCTCATGAAGATGCAGATGGGGCAAAAATAGCACCGGTCTGCTAGCACCAGGAGCTATATGGTGACGATGGTAAAGATTAAATTACGGAAGGGTGTTATAAACCATACAACAGAGTAATCATCCGTAAATGCTATTCCCATGAGACGAAGACAACAGAAACACTGAGTGAGCTCTACGCGAATAAATTTGAGAACAACCAATGAACTTCGAAGAAGTTTTTGTAGATTCCAAATAAAAGGCTAGTGCACAAAGACACCAGGACATCACCAAGGAAGATGTGAGACATTCAAATAGTGTGGAAGAGGTTGAATCGGTAGTGGAATGCAGAAATATCCAATAAATCTTTCCTTTTAAAAGGAAAGGTCCACTCTGAAGCAAAACTGCAGAAACAAAAATCACATTGGGAATGGGGAGAACATTCCAATACTGCATGGCAGAAGGAACCAACAGAGCACAGGTGGCAAACACAAGGCCCACAGGCTGAATCCGGCCCTCCACCTTGTTTTATCCAGCCCTGCACCTAGTTTCTACCCGGTGGTAGCGCCAAGCTGTCACTTAACTGTTAAGGAGCGGTGACATTTATACAGTCCTAAATTACATTCGGCCCTTTGAAAGCAACTGCAAGGCTAATGTGGCCCCCAGTGAAAATGAATTTGATGCCCCTGAAATAGAGCGTATGGTACTGGGATAGCAGAGTTGAATGTTTAACACTGAGATCACCACCTTGAAAAGCAAGGCTGGTAGCACCCTGGACAATGCAGATACAGAGACAGGAAACCAACCTGAGTCAGATTAGGCTAAGCCCTGAGAGATATGATGTATAAGTGGCTAAAACATGTATATAGATATGTGATAGGTAATAAATATATAGGTAGATGACAGATATAATAAAAAAGCTGTTAAGCTATGAAAGAGAAGAGCTACTTTGCCCCAGTCATGCCTCCCACATATAAACATCCTCCTAATAATTCCAGAAATGCTTTTTCATTTAAACGTGTAAAACAAATAAATAAGATTAAAATTAAATTCCATATAAAGACATTACAGAATTAAAGATAAAATAATCCAATTGATGTTCTAGCAAAATAGTGAAATACATTAAGGAAAATATGACTGCAAAGAAAACAAATGCAGCATATTATTTCTAAAAGGGACAGAAGAAATTAAGAAAATTATCAAAGCTCTGAAAAAACAGCATAAATCAAAATTAGAACATCTCAGATGAAATGACTAGAAAACAGGATATAAATTTTTTTAAAAGCTATCATAACTTATTAATAAATGAGAACAATAAGCAATGAAGACTAAATTTGAAGAAACATACAGATATATAAACATAAAGCAAAGTTGGAGAAATAGAGGAAAGAAAAGAGTGACTATGATGAAATAGAATTAAAAATTCAAAGCATTTTCAAGAAAGTCAAAGATATAGAAGACATATAAAGAAAGATCAAGTTGATTATTAATAATTAAAACACCTAAAAAGGAAAAACAAAACAACTGAACTAAACACATTTTTAATGCACAATATAAAGAATTTTTGCTGGAAGACACCTAACATCTACATACTGATTAGGTAAACTGAACACTTGGAAAATATGACCCAGAGTAGTTGACACCAACTCAGACCTAGTAAAGCTGCCACTGAACTTTAACAATATGGGGACAAAAACATTCAGACAAAAACACTAAGTCACCAATAAGAGAAAAAATATGTCAGATTGGTCCCAGATTTTTCAATAATATTTAATGATCATAGAAAGTAGAGCCCACTCCAAATGTGGCCTAACCTCACACTTTCCCTCTCCCCTAAGCACTTCCCTTACACCCAGAATTCAATGTATGATATTCACAAAAATCTTCTCTGAAAGTTCACTCCACCTTCTTGATCCAGTGGAAACCTGACTATCCCCTAATGACTCTGTTGCTTGATCTGTCTTAAGTGGAGCCTGTTTTCTCACCTTGTCCTCTATGATGTAAGGATGGTTATTCTCCTTCCTCCTTGTTGCTGCTTCCAGGCCATTAATTTTTTCTCTTACTGAACCTCCAGGCTTCTTGGAAGCTCTTTCCACCAGTCTATACCATCATGTAGAGTTGAATTCTGCCCCCTGTAGCCCAAATATCCAGGTCCTGTTACCTCATATGGTAAAGACTTCAAAGACATGATCAAGTTAAGGATCTTGATATGGGCAGAGTGTCATAGATTTTTTTAGGTGAGACATATCCTAAAAGTAATAAAAATGGCCTTTCAAGAGAAAGGCAGAGGGAGATTTAGTGAAAGAATACAAGAAGACAGTATTACAATAGAAACATCCCAAGTGCCCACCAGCAAATGAATGGATCAAAAAACTACAGTACATGTACACAATGGAATACTGTGCAACAGAAAGAAAGCAGGAGGTCCTACCAGTCTCCACAGCATGGATGGAACCGGAGAGCATTATGCTAAGTGAAATAGACCAGGCAGTGAAAGACAAATACCGTATGATCTCACCTATAGTTGGAACCTAATCAACAAAACAAAAAATGAGTAAAACAGAACCAGAGACATGGAAATAAAGAACAAACTGACAGTGACCCGGGGGGGCGGGAATGGGGGAAAGTTAAGTCAAATCTCTGACCATGCACGACTTCATGCCATCTGCACTGGCGTATGAGCAGCTGAATAAAGCTGCAGGAATAGATGCAAAACCTTGCTGGCTGCTCTCATTTTAAATCCATAACCACTCTCCCCAAGTGGGCCTTTAGGGTTGGCTGAAATTCTAGTTCCTTTTACTTCAATCATCCATTTTACTGTATTCATGTCTATTTCAATACACTATTTTAGTGTACCAAATCCTATAAGGGCAAGGGATCTGTCTGTTTTGCTTACCCATGTATCCAAAAGCATAATCCATAAAGAAAATAATCAATACATTGAATTTCATCAAAATTAAAAACTTTTGTTTTGTAAAGATTCTGTTAAAGAATAAAAAAAAAGCCACAGACTGTACAATTCCACTTTTATGACACTTTGGGAAGGCAAAGGGAGGGGGAGGCAGAAAAGGTAAAGCTCAAGTAGATGGTGTTGGAAGGAGATGACTGGGTGGTGAACACACAGTACAGTATATAGATGGTGTCCTGCACGCCTGAAACCTGTATAAGTTTATTAGCCAATGTCACCCCAATAAATTCAATATAAAAAGGGGGAAGAAAGAAAAGAAAAGGCAATACTACAGGAATGGAGAACAGATTAGTCGTTGCTAGCATAGGGAAAGGAGGTGACCGCAAAGGGGCAGTACAAGAGAATCGTTAGAGCGTATCAGGGTGGTAATGACAGACACAAGACTTTATGCATTTGTTAAAGCCTTATAATTATATATCACGAGGACTGAATTTTAATGTATGTAAATTCAAAAGGAAAATAAAATGAGAAAAGTAGTACTTCCTCCTCCCCATCCCCGCAGTGTCCCATTCTTTAGGAGAGGCTCCCTCCGTGTCACCCCCATGGTGCCCTGCACCGCAGCCTGTAGAAAACTGATAACCATTTACAAAAGCTATCTAGTCTCCTGGTACACCCAGTGCCTTGGCCCCATCTAAGAAGTGGGATCTTATGAGTTATTGAGCACCAGGACTTACAAGGCATAGTTTTTCCCTCAAATACAATGTATTCTTCAAAGGAACATGTATAAAGGACACATGGACAAAGCCAAAGGGGGATAGGATGGAGTGTGGGATGTGGGGATGGCTGGGGTGAGGGGGAAATGGAGACAACTGTACTTGAACAACAATAAAAAATTTAAAAAATTAGAAAGTATGGTGAGAAGAGTGTTATGTTAAAAATGCCTAATACTTCAAGCATCAATGCCTGTTCTATTTCACCTACTTGTACTTTTGTGTTCATTTTCTTTCTCTTCTTTCACAGTAGGTATGTGTGTGGTGGGGGAGGATGGGGTTAGCACACCCTCTTCTTTCTTATATTTTCATTCTCCCTTTCCTTTTCTTTTTACCCATGCCCAGTGAGACTGCAGTCAGGTAATTTCAGGAGTAGGGGATGCATTTTTCCTCATTCCTACAGGCAAGGACTGTGATTCCTGCCACCTAGCACCACACCCCTTCCTTGGGATGAGATAGGAACCCCAATAGTCCTGAATTAGATGAATCCTACACAGTCCAGCATCTTCATCAAAGGAATTATCCTCTCTGGCTGAGGTGATCCCACAGATAATTACTTAATGTTTTAACAGGAAATTAGTCTTAGAAGTAAAATTATTCTTAAGCATTACCATTAAATTATCAAAAAAAGAAACAAGTCATTTTGCAAAGTATATATCAAGTGATATTTTAGTCACTGGATATAAATGAAGATTATTTATTTAAAAAGAATTATGGTTTATAAATCTCTCATATTATTCTATTTAAAGAGTCACCTAATTACTCCGAAAGGATGAGAAGCCTAGCCAGCACAGCAGTGTGCTCTAAAGACCGCTAGTTGTGACATTCTCTGAGCTGGAACACTAACTAGTGCGGTATTCGTGTAACGCTCTACCAAAAAAAAACCTTCCCATTTTTATATATGTGCAATAAATTGTTGTGGTTGACTACTTGTATACTATCGATAAAAATAGTAGTGAGAATAGCCTCTTCTCAGCTTGACTTACATTAGAAAGCGTGATAGACAAGAATCCCTGGCTTTCCCTCCTGTAAATGTATACATGAACACATATCCGTTTACATGTGTTTTTTCTTTTAAACCTTTATAAGGTCTTTTCTTTTTCACCATGTGCCAGGTACTCATATATACACGGACCCTCATGAAATCCTATGAAGAAGCCTTACTATTTCCATTTTATTGATGAGAATGATGAAACATAGAACAGGTACAGCAGATAACTTGCCAAAGGCCTCACATCTGTCATGTGGCAGAACTGACCGACACGCACGTCTTCTGAATCTAAATCCTAGCTTTGTTCCACCATACATATTACCCAGGGACATACAGGTATGTATTTCATTTTGTAAAATTATGGAGGAAGAGAAAAGGGTCTCTGGTAAAGCCAAACACAGAGGTAAGTTGAATGAATATGTCTTTCCTTTTTCATTCCGTGTCCTTAACACCCCTTTTCTGGCTATATCACGTGCGTTGCAGAATGTTAACATTGCTGAGAAAAATTCAGGAAAGCTGAAGGTGAGCCATGCGGATTCTTTTATACCATTAAATACTTTCACAGTTACTCCATCTGACTGACGGATACAAAGGAGCTTCTCTGTGACATCCATCACACTGCCCGGGACTGCTCCACGCTTAATCTCAGTGACAAATGCTCGAAGGTAACCATCCATTTGCCTCCATTTTTCCTTTGAAGACATTGATCAAGCTGTGTTGACACAGCCATGATGAAATACCGGGCCCTGGGAAATGCTGAGCCGGCTCTGAGCCTACCAGTGTTTGAGCTTGAGCAACGTATGTCATTTTCTTTAGCATTAACTGTCCTCTTCAGCTGGACACTACATACGTTTTAGTCAGAATTACAGGTTCTGTAAATGTTCCTGATGCTTATCATGAAGTTCATGACTGGAAGTCGACAAAAACAGACCTGTATGCCAATAACAATATCATTTAAATAACCCAAGGTCAAAGAACCATAGCACCGTAGGACTTGGGAGATAAAAACTCGTGCTCCCTCATCTAAACAATAAAACAGAAATCCCTTAAACTTCTTTACATGCTATAACACCTTCTATTTAATAGAAAATATCACAAAGATTATTTTGATGGTTTAAGTTTCAAATGCTTTTTATAGTCATATTTGCTATCTTTTAAACTAACAACTATTACCCCTGGCTCATACATATGGAAAAGGTACATGTGGTTGTACAAACTCTATTGAGAACTGAGTCATGCCATTAAGTCAGACTACTTAGAATGTGGAATAATTCACATAGGACTCATGGAGAAAAGAGAGCTTCTACAAACTATATACAAAAGAAGAAATAAAGAAAAATGCCAGGAGTCAGCTGGGTGCTAGCTCTGTGTAGGTCTCCCCTACTCTCAAATGTGTAACTACTCAATTTGTTCAAGCAAATTCTTTAGAATGTGAAAACTGTATTATAAATATTACATATAGCCTAAGAGTAGACTGAACAAAGGCAGTTACCCACAGAGCAGCAGGGTTATACTTACATGCTAAGAAGAGTCCCAGATGCTAGCACTTGAGGGCATGTAGTGTTAGGAAGAAAAGAAAAGAGAAAACATCTTTGCAATTTGTATTCATGGCACAAGGCCAATTCTAGTATAAAAAATTTTTTTGTAGCAGGCAATTTGTATTTCTTCCAATGCCTTTCTTCACATATCTCTCTAACCTCTCTCAATTTGTCCTGGGTCACTATATTCCTATCCCATGAGCCCAGCTCCCAAACTATTTAAAGACAAAAATAATTGAGTCATGATCTGGCTCTCAATATACATTCAATTTTATGCAAGAGGAATTTGTGGCTGCTTGTTAACACAGAAAAATCTATCCCATTCTAACCACTACATTGACTTACATTTAAGCCTTATTTCTCCTAAGCACAATGGGCAGACTCACTGCATGTAGCGAAAAGTTTAGAGAGTAGCTGTCATTTTCTCTGGGAACTAGGAAATGTTAACATGTATTTATGTATGTATCTAAGCCAGTTTGGGAGCAGTAATGAAATAAGATGTTGAGGTCATATGGTATTTGTCTTTCACTGCCTGGCTTATTTCACTCGCAATAATGCTCTCCAGAACCATCCATGCTGTCATGAAGGGCAGGAGCTCCTTCTTCCTTTCTGCTGCATAGTATTCCATTGTGCAAATGTACCACAGTGTTGTTTTTTTTTTTAACCACTCATTTACTGGTGGACATTTAGGTTGCTTCCAGCACTTGGCTATTGTAAATTCTGCACACTGAAATAAAGAATGAACTGATAGTAAACAGAGGGGAGAGGGGAGAGGGATAGAGGGGGAAAACAATAGGAGAAAGTCCATCAATGAATATGTATAAAGGACACATGGAAAAAGCCTAAGGGGGTAGGTTCAAGGGTGGGAAGTGGGGATGGGTAGGGTGAGGGGCCATGGTGGGGTGAAAATGGAGACAACTGTACTTGAACAACAATAAAAATTAATTAATTAATTAATTAATTAATGTAAAAAAGAAGATGTTGACTGTAGTTTACCACTTAAAAATAGTTCTATAAATGTTGTCTATTATTATTTTATCATTATCATGAATTTAAAAGAACACAATTGAACAGTCTTAAGCCAGAATGTGACAATGTCCAATTATAGTTTTTAAAATATTATATGAAGAATGGAACAATGGTCACTTAACAATGTGCTCTTAAAATTCACTTAGAAGAAAATAATGTGCTAGCATATCCAAAAAAATGAGAAAGGATAATGAGAATACATTTCTTACATGGTGTTAAAATCATGCTCAAATTTTAAAAACATGCCCATACTCATGTATACACTTTCTATTTTTGTTTTTGTTTTAAAACACATTATACTTGCTTATGTTACTCAATATTTCTGAGATAATTTCTTTTCGATATATAACTCTATCTTATTCTTTTCATCACCTTTTATAAGAAATTCATTAAAAGATGTTTAAAAGTAGCAGGCATAAAAAATAATTGTGCTATTATGCTAGATATAAAAACTAAAGGCAGAATTTCGCCTTGGGTACAGGGATATGGCTGACTCCTGTCCAGACCAACCCTCTGGTTCACATTGATAACAATTATAAACTTTAGGGAAAATGCAAAAGACAACTACCTAAGGACCCTAAGGAATAACCAAAGCATGTACACCTTGGAAGGGAGTCAATGCCAGAGAAGCAACCAGAATTCCCCCTCCTCCCTTTCTCATAGCTATACAAGCAGAAAAGTTTTCTCTTCTTCCCTTCTTAATTGATGTAAGACTAATTAACAGGAGAAAAACAAATTTAATTTTGTATATATGGGCGCCTCACAAAGACTTAAGAAGGGAACTGAGGCCCCTCAGTGATCGGGTAATTGAGGTTTATACACCACCCTGGGATAAGGAGAAGGAGGCAGGTGCCTGGAGCCTTAAGGAAGGAAGGCAAACCACAGGAAAATGAGAAGAGTAGATGTTTAGTAAACAAAGCTTTGCTAAGCCATGCAGATAAGCCTTTCTGATATACAAACTTATCTTTGGTATTAGCTATCTCTCTGGTACAAGCTCCTTATTTAAATTATCTTAGGCAGTTAAGGGACAGACAAAAAGCATTTCCTCAGTCTGTTAAGTCTTGATTGCCTTGGGCTCAAAACAACATAGAGCCAGCGTGGAACATTTTGGGGTGGCTACTCTGGTCTTCATCATGGATTGGCCCTAAAAGTGGGAGGGACAGTGTGGGCAATGAAATTGCGGGGAGGAGTGACATTTGTCTATCAGAGAAACAACATAAAGACATTTTCAGAAAAAAAAAATTGTCTTCAGCAGACCTGCACTGCAATGAACGGTAAAGGGGGCCATCCAGATGACAACATAGGGGGCACCTGAATTTACCTCCTTACACAGGTGCACCAGATATGCAGTTACACCTGGAGGAGTTCCCTCAGAGAGAAATCTAGAAACTGGCTGAGTGACTCCTACACATCAGGAGACTGAGAAAATACCCAAAATTGTTTGGAAAGGCTGGGACTTGCACCGCAAACCCTACCCACTGCATAGTGCCAAACAGTTGGGAGGAAACACTCAACTCCCAGCTACTCCTTGAGGAGTGAAGGGTTTGAACCACTCAGTCTAGTGGCTCAAGTGTTAAGGCTGCCACTGGAAGGATGGACCCCCAAATCGCCGGTTCTGTTAGCCAAGAGGGATTGTGTTCAAGAGTCACACAAGACTACAGCAAACAAAGCAACAGTACTTAACAGACAGGTGAGCACTTTCACAGGCTCTCCCCCCAGGGCTCAGGGCAGGAGGAGCAGACACAAACACCCAGTCCTTCCTTGGAAAGAGTTTGACTATGTACTTTACAAGCTACTGCCTGGGAATCCAGCTTCGATTTAGCAAGAATCCAAGTGCTGACTGCAAACCTTCTCCAAACCTGAGACAGTTGGCACTTCTCTCATCATCTGCCTCTCACTTGCTCCAATAACAAAAACAAGTAGTGAGCATCTCTGTGGAAGAAACTTGTCCATAAATATAGCACCCCAAATTTCATAATTGCCATCTAAGGAATGAGTTCCCAAATCACCTACTTTTTACATACAATGGGGCTTGAATTCATGAGTCCCAGAAGACTACAGCAAGAAAAGAAGCATCTTTTAAATGGGTACAGAAACACACCCCCCCATACACATACACACAATTATAAGGCTCAGTGCAGAGAAAGCAGGCAAAATCTCCCAAATCCCAGTTTTTCCCTGAAAGTAGCTTGACTTCATATTTCCCAGCTGCTGCCTGAGGGTCCAGCTTCCAATAAGCCTGCACCTAGGTGCTGACTGTGATTCCCACCTTTGGACACTGACAGGTCTTGGCATGATTTCAAATACTGGAGCCACTAGAAACAGATGATGGTTCAGATGATCACAAATGTTTGAGAAGTAACTAGGAGCTCAGGTTGAGCTGATTGATGAGGTGTATCTCCTATAAGAGATCAGTTACTCAAGACTGAGAGAGGTGGCTGCTGTATCTAATGCACAGAAACCAACACAGAAAGTCAAGAAAAGTGAAGAAATGTGGAAATATGTTCCAACCCCCCCCCCCCGCAAAAAAAACAAGAAAAATCTTCAGGAATCCATCTTAAATAAATGGAGATAAGTGATTTACCCCCAATAGAATTCAAAATAATGGTCATAGAGATGCTTACCAAGCATCAATGAAGAAATCACAAGACAAATTAGAAAATATTTTTAATTAAACAATAATGAAAACACAGCATGTCAATTTGTGGGATTAATCTAAAGCAACATGTAGATGCTAATTTTAGAAAAAATATGGAAAAGTTTCTAAGAATCATAAAGAATCCACCATAAGAAACTATGAAAACAAGGGTAAAATGCATCCAAAATAAATAGAGAAAAAGAATGATAAAGATAAAAGCAAAAATTACTAAAACAGAAAACAGACAGTAGAGAAATTTAAAGGCCAAAGTCTAGTTCTTTGCAAATATCAACAAAATTGATCAGCTCTTAAATGGCCAGCCAAACTCTAATACCAAGCCTGATGAAGACCTCATACAGACATGCACAAAATATAGACCAATATATTTTGGTCTAATGGTCTCATCCATCATTACATGCAAATATACACAACATAATCAAGAAGGGTTTATACCAGGAATGCAAAGTTGGCTTAACATTAAAAAACTAATAATTGTAATTCATTAGATTAACAAAATAAAGATAAATAGAATAACCATTTCAACATATAAAAATTTACAAAATTCAATACCCAATAATGCTTAAAAAACCTTAAACAACTAAAAATAACAGGAAACTCCCTCATTTATAGAGGGTATACAAAATATCTACAGCTAATATAATACTTAACACTGAACTGGTTTTCCCCATATTCCCCTTGTATAGGAAAAGATAAAGATTCTCCCTTTCACCATTTTTTATCAAATTTTACATTAGGTCCTAGAAATTTCAATAAAGAAAAAAAAAAGACACAAGTAACAGAAGGAAAAATAATACTGTTCCTATGGTTGTATAGGTACTAGAATCCAAAAACCACACAAAAATAATTACTAAAATTAATGTTTGTTATGGAAGAATGTAAGATATAATGTTAATATAAAAATCAACTGTATTTTTATATGCTGGTAGTAAAAAGTGGCACTCAACTTCATTTGCAATAACATTTAAATTATAAAATACCTAAGAATAAATATAACAAAAAAATCCCCAAAATTCTACAGTGAAAACAGCAGAGTGTTAATGAAAAGTTTTTAGAAAGATCAAAGTAAATGGAGACATACATATGCTCATGGGTTGAAAGACTCAATATATGTCAATTCTTCCCAAATTGATCTATAGATTCAATGCATCCCAATAAATTATTCTAGCATTTGTTCTGTAGAATTAGCAAGATGTTTAAAATCTGTATGGAAATGTATAATTCCTGGCCAAAGAGTATTTTAAAAGAACACGGTTGGAGCACACACCTAGCAGGATTTTATGTTACAGTTATCAAACAATGTGATGTCGGTGAAAGGGGAGACATAAAGATCAATGAAACATAACAGAGAGTTGCAAAACAAGGTAAGCTAATTTTCTACAAAGATGCTGAGGCAGTTCAAAGATAAAGAAAAATACTATTAGTTTTCCTCAAATGTCTGGTGACCCTTGGTTGGTGCTTCACATTTACAGTGAAGGGCCACACTAGTTGGCATAGTTGTCTCCCACAGCTGCACTGTCCTGGCTGTCCAGGCAGCCTCCCTCTGAATGCAGGGAAGAACGCTGTCTCTGTGTATCTCAATTAAGTGTGCCTGTAAAAGGGTACAGGGGAAGCGGATAAATAAGCTATGGATTAAAGCCTCTAAGTGCTAAAATAAAGAGGTCTTTTTTATGGGTGGGCATGGAGGGTAATTTAAACTGTTTCCCTGATGAGATGTTCCTTTCTTTCTCCTTCTCTCTCCAACAAAAACAGTCATTCTAGGTGCTTACTCCAGACACATTAATTCATTTATGGAAAACTCCAAGGGATGGCAGTTCAAACACAAAAGCAAACTTTTATGTTGATAATGTCTCCATACACAACACTTGCCTTTGTTATGTGTTGATTCCAAGTTGCACTATTCCTGGAACTGCTTCTCCTTCCGCAGCAATTTTCCTAATTGCTTTGGACTGTGTTTTTTCCTTGTCTTGTTTTTCTGAGATCACTATGCCATCTGCTTTCTTATATTCAGGAATTCCTACCAAAGTCTTGTCTGCTGGTGGCTTCCTTTCTTTCCTGAGTGCTGGTATAGGCTAAGTTTTTTAAAAATAAACTTTCTGCAAGTTTAAAGACTTTAGGGAAAGAGGGTTGCAAATATCTCATCTCAGTCCACCATACTGATACAATTATTTGATGAGTAATTTTCAAGGTTTTTAAGATATAATGAAGCATGTATTTTCATTCAATATTGTTAGACATGAAAAGAAATAAATGTGTTTTGTAGAATTGTTGCAAAAAACAAATAAGGCATACAAATCTGTAATTTTATAATACATGTAAATAAATATATTTAAACACTCATACTCTATAAATGTATTAAAATAAATTTTAAGCATTCCTTTATAGCGATTTATGCAAAAAACAGACCCTTGAGGAAGGCTGTTTACTCAAGCATTGGTGATAAATGCCGAAAAGTGAAAAGGTACCAAGGTACCTAGCATAAGAATGATGATTGGGAGGTGGAGGAGGATACGGGTGATGGATGGTAATGAAAGGAGATTTGACTTGGGGTGGTGAATACACAAGACTGTGCACAAATGGTGTGTTGTACAATTGTTCACTTGAAATCTGTATGATTTTGTTAATCAGTGTCATCCGAATAAGTTCAATAAAAAGGGAAGAAGATCAATGATCAAATAGCAAGGCACATTTGCATGTTAAAATAGTATATAGAAATTAAAAATTTTTAATCATAATATAACTGAAAAAATGAAATATTAACCACAATATTGTCAATATTTTTCATATATTTAATAGTGCATACATTTTTTAAAGGACCTGAAGAAAATACATTAAAGTATAATTGGTATCTGGTTACCGAATGACTTTAGCTTAGTCATTAGATATTATTTTTTTCTTTTATGAAACTTAAAATTTTGTTAGGCTTTCCAACTTTCTAACATAAATACATATTATAATTAGAAGTAACACAAGCATAAGACGGCCTTTTTTAAAAAAAGGTTAGTTTATTTTTGAAGTATTTTTAATAACGGTCAAAAAAACTAGTCCCCTATGCTTTCCAGTTAATCAAGGTGTGGACTTTATTGATTTATTATGAAAGCTATTCAGCCTCTCATGCTCAAAATTTTATTTTCAAAGTAATTTCTGCTTAGTTCTCTTTTGTCATGATGATGCCTGTAATTATCTCTGTACAGGGACTCCTCCAAAATGTTCCTCATGCTACTGAGAAGGATTAATACAAAGCGATTTCACAAACGTAGCATAATAATAACCGAGACCCCTGGATAAAATAATTTTGCAGCCTGCTCTTCAACCTCCTGTGTTATTAATGAGCTTTTGAAAACTTAAAACTGAAAAGCCTAAGAATTGTGGTCCTTTGTGGCTTCTCTTGTCTGTCATGAATGATTAAGTGGCTTATTAAGACAATTAAGTTTGGACCTCTAATTGCTTTTACAGTAACACGATATCCTATTAGCCATCCCTGAATCTTGTGGGGAATTTTTATTCAGAGTTTCAGCTATACTATGATAATGAGAACCAAAAAGCTGTGGTAATTAATTATCGAGGATCAGCTCCTTTAAAACAGCACCTCTTTTCTTCCTCCTCCCACCCTCTTCTCCCTGATGCTGGAATTTGAATGTGAACAAAAAGCTCTGGTAAGGACTCAATTTTCTCTTTTTTTATTTGAGATGATTAAGTTCAACATGAGACGGTTTCCAGATAAAGAGACTTCCTCCTTAGCCCTTCTTGCGCCTGGCTAACTTCCTCTCCAACAGGCCTCAGCTGAAATGCCACTCCCACCCCTGCAGGAATGCCCCTCAAGCCTCCAGTCTGTTACCACAGTCACACTTACATAGTCATTTGAGTAATCGTGCGCCTAATGACCGCCTTCCCGTTAAACTGGGTTTGATGAGCGCAGGGCCCTCCCCGCCTTGTACTCCATCATGCTTCCAGTACTTAGCTCAGTGTCTCACACACGGCAGGTGCCTGATAACCATTTCATGAATGGGTTATTTATAACCATCTTTTTTCCTTATCACAGTTTGGTCAGATATAGGGACATTTTATAAAAACCAGTTGCATTCAAACTTTAACTTTTGGAAACTTAAAAAAAAATTTAATTTGGCATGCGAGGTATAGCACCAGAATGGAAGAGCACCGGATTAGTGTTTTGAGGCATATGTGCTCGTGCTGATTGTCATTTATTAGTCACGTGGTCTTGGCTAGTTGATTAAATGATATAAGCCACAATTTCCTAATCTGCAAATTGAAAATAATAATACTTCCCCTGCATGAGTCACACAGCTATTCAATGAATCAAACTCTAAAATACTAAATAAAAGAGGCTGTCACTCTAACAGCTTTTATATATGGAAGCTATTAACTTTTATTTATTGCCTCTCAACATATATACAAAAGGAATACTTTTAGGTGTCTCAACATATATAGAAAAGAAATACTTTTTAGGAGACATGAAAACCATTATAGCACTCTGATATAACCCACCTCATTATTATAACATAGAATAAACCACTTTTATGTAACCAATTCTTATCAGCTAGATAAGAATTGATTACATAAAAAGCATAATATAAAATAGGTCTGAGTAATGTTTCCAAGGCAGAACAAGAAGTTACACTGCTTTTTTACATGGAGAGGTTTCAAAGAAAATACTGAAATTGAGCCTCACCAGGTGAAACATGCTCTATTTCTATTTTTCTCTCTTTGAGACCTCAGATCTCAAAATTACATGTACAGTGGTAAAATCATCAAGTAACAGGCTCTGACCATCAGTCACTTAAACTTAAATGTCAGCAACAGCTAACATCATACTCAGACACAGAAGGATTAAATCTTTCCAAGATCAGAAACAAGAGAAAGGCATCCACTCTTACCACTTCTATTCAACATAGTACCAGAAGTCCTATCTAGAACAATGAGGCAAGAAAAAGAATTAAAGGTCTCCCAAATCAGAAAGGAAGAGTAGCATCATCTCTGTTTGCAGATTGCAGGATCTTATATACAGAAAACCCTAAAGACTCCATGAGAAACAATGAATAAATTGAATAAAGTTGCAGGATACAAAGTCAACATACAAAAGCAGATGCATTTTTATACACTATCAACAAACTATCTGGGGTGAAAGGGGGAAAATTTGATCAACTGTAAAAGTATAAATAATAATAAACAAACAAATAAAAACTATCTGAGATTATAAAGAAAACATTCTTGTTTACAATAACATCAAACATAATAAGATAAATTAGGAATAAATTTAACCAAAGAGGTGAAAAAACTATATACTGAAACCTATTAAATATTGATCAAAGAAACTGAAGAGGACACAAATAAATGGAACAATGCCTTATGTTCAAAGATTGGAAGAATTAACAATGTGCAAATGACCATATTACTAAAAGCCATTTATAGACTAAATGCAATTCTCATCAAAATTCTGGTGGCATTTTTTGCAGAAATAGAAAAAAATCCTACTAGTTGTATGTAACCACAAAAGGCCTCTAGTAGTCAAACCAATTTTGAGAAAAATGCTAGAGTCATCATACATCCCACTTTCAAACTATACTACAAAGCTACAGTAATCAAACAGTATGGTATTGGCATAAAAACAGACACATAGACCAATGGAACAGAATAGGAAGCCCAGAAATAAATCTATGCATACATAGTCAACTAACATTTGGCAAGCAAACTAAGAACACAATGGGGCAAAAAAGATAGTATCTTCAAAGTATGTTGTAGGAAAAACTGAATATTCATATAAAAAATGGACCTGAACAAACACTTCTCCAAGGAGGACATACAGAGGGCCAATAGACATAGGAAAGGATGCTCAACTTCACTAGCTATCACAGAGATGCAAATTAAAACCACAGACACCACTTCACACCAGTCAGAATGACTATCATTAACAAATCAACAAACAACAAGCACTGGCAAGGTTGTGGAAAAAAGGGAACCCTAGTACACTGTTGGTGGGAAGGCAGACAGGTGCAACCACTGTGGAAAACAGTATGGAATTTCCTCAAAAGACTAAAGATGGAATTGCCTTTTGGCCTGGCAGTTCCACTGCTGGGATTATACCCTAAGAATCCTGAAACACCAATCCAAAAGAACTTATGCACCCCAATGTTCATAGCAGCACAATTTACAATAGCCAAGTGCTGGAAACAGCCTAAGTGCCCACCAGTAAGTGAGTGGATCAAAAAACTATGGTGCATTTATACAAGGAGATACTACATAGCAGAAAGAAAAAAGGAACTCCTACCTTTCATGACAGCATGGATAGAACTGGAGAGCATTATATTAAGTGAAACAAGCCACACAATAAAAGACAAATGCCATATGATCTCACCATAAGTGGAACATAATCAGCAAAACAAACAAATGAGCAAAAAAGAACCAGGGACATGGAAATAAAGAACAAATTCACAGTGACAAGAGGAGAGGGGAGAGGGGAATAATTGGGGAAAGCCAGGGAACATGTACAAAGGACTCATGGACAATGACAATGGGGAGGGGATTGTCTCTGAGAGCAGGTGTTGAATGGGGTGGGAGAGAGAAATGGAGGGAAAAAGGGAAAAACTGTAATGCACAACAATAAAAAATGGTAACCGCCCCCCCAAAAAAAAACTAGGAACTGGACCCCTATCTTACACTACTCACAAAAATTAACTCAAAATATTGGGTTGGCCAATAATTCTGTTTAGCTTTTTCCATAAAATAAAAAATGTATTTTTTATTTTCACCAATAACTTTATTGATTTGGATATTTTGAGTATGTTGGCTATCTCCTGCTGTTGGCTTCCAGTGGGTAGAGGCCAGGGGTGCTGCTAAACATCTTCCAATGTGTAAGACAGACCCACAGCAAAGAAGTATTTGGCCAAAATGTCAATAGTACCAAGAAACTTTGCAAACCACTTTTGACATATTCAATCAGTCACTGCACCTTATCCATACACTACACAAATCTTTTTTTGAATTTCAGTTGCATACCTTTCTTGAGATAATAAAACATAATATGCTAATAATGTTGTATATTTTCTCCCATCTTCAATATTAAAATGGCTACACAAAATTCACCAATACTGATTTTTTCTTAAATGCACACTAACATGACATCTGTCACAACAGATTCTAACAAAATTGTTTCAGATGAAGTTAAACACAACTAAACACTATTAGAGCAACTGTATGGAAGAAACTAAATGAACTTTTTTTGGCCATCCCAACAGATTAAAGACTAATTGTAGGACTTGAAACTGTAAAACTCTTAGAAGAAAACACAGGGGAAAAGTTGTTTGACATTGATTTGGCAATGAGTTGTTGACACCAAAAGCACAAGTAACAATAGCAAAAATAAACAAATGGGACCACATTTGTGGGATAACTAAAAAGCTTTTGCACAGCAAAAGAAACCACCAACAAAATGAAAAGTCAACCTATGGAGTGGAAGAAAATGTTTTCCAATCATTTATCTGAAAAAGGTTTAATATCCAATATACACAAGGAACTCATATCTCTCTCTCTCTATATATATATATATATACACACACACGTATATATATATATATATATATCCTAATAGGATATATATACACTATATATGGGATATGTATAAGATATATATATTTGCGATATATATAGAGTATGTGTGTATATATATGTATATGAATATATATCCTAAAGAAAAAAATGGATGAAGGATCTGAATAGACATTTTTCAAAAGAATACATACAATGGCCAACAGATATTGGAAAAGATGCTCAATGTGATTAAACATCAGGAAATGCAAATCAAAACCACAATGAGATATCACTTCACATCTGTTAGAGAAAACAAGTGGTAATGAAGATGTGTAGAAAAGGGAAACCTCATGCAGAGGAAATGTAAATTGTTACAGCCACTATGGAAAGCAGCATGGAAGTTCCTCAAAAAATTACAAATAGAACTACCATGTGATCCAGCCATTTCACTTCTGGGTATATACCCGATAAATGAAATCAGGATATTGAAGGAATATCTGCACCCCAAGTGTTTATTTCAGCAATATTGACAATAACCAATGCATGGAAACAACCTAAGTGTCCATCTACAGATTAATGTATAAAGAAATTGTAGTGTATATCAATGTATATTTAATATATAGGTGCACACACACTATGGAATGGTATTTGGCCATTAAAAAGAAGGAAATCTTGCCATTTGCAACGATGTAGATGAATTTTGAGGGTACTATGCTAAGTGCAGTAAGTCAGACTGAGAAGGACAAAAATTGTATGATCTCACTTATATGTGGAATTTAAGGAAGCCAAATTCATAGAAACAAAGAGTAGACTGGGGGTTGCTAGGGCAAGGGAATGGAGGTGGAGGAAGCGGGTGAAGATGGTGAAATAGTATAAGTTTTCAGTTATAAGATGAATGAGTTCTGAGGATCTAATAATGTACAGCATGTTGACTATAGTTAACAGTGCTACATTATATACTTGAAAGTTGCTAAAAGAACAGATGTTAAAAGTTCTCACCACACACACAACAAAACTGGTAATCATGGGAGGTAACAGATGTGTTAACTAACCTTATCGTGGTAGTTATCTTGCAAATATATGTGCATCAAATCATCATGCGACATTATGTATCACTTATGTCTCAAAAAAGCTAGAGAGAAAAACCCTAAATGTTAGTACATTGAGAATTAATTCATCTCTCAGAAGATGGACTTCATTCACCCAGAAGTCAAGGAATCATGTATTAAATTAGAATTCCCACTAATAAATAGAAATATGGTTATCCTACCTTCTTAAACACATCAGCATAACCAGCTCTCACTCCCAAAGGCTGACCTTTAAGGAAAGTCAAACTTTAATGGAAATGGTCCTTGGTGAGAACAGAATCACAACAAAAATAAGTTATATAATTCAAGTGATGGTCTGAAGAATAATCTCTACAATAAACTCATTGGCCAATATGTTCTTTCTTTGTTAAAGAATGGACATAGCCAATGCTTGTTCCTCTCGGTCAACTTTTCATGTCTTTATTGATGAATGATGTCCCCACTGACTATTATTTTTTTCTT
This sequence comes from Anoura caudifer, assembly GCA_004027475.1. Classification (NCBI taxonomy): domain Eukaryota; kingdom Metazoa; phylum Chordata; class Mammalia; order Chiroptera; family Phyllostomidae; genus Anoura; species Anoura caudifer. Next base: position 112,911 of record PVKU01000245.1, read on the forward strand.
TATATTTTTAAAATGTATATCAGTTGAGTCTTGCTCTGACACTGCCAGTGTATCTCTTTTTCCCAGATGACTACATATCTCTGCTCTGATCCACTATCTATTAATTTAATAATTTAATTCTCAAAGGGCAATTTCATTACCCCTATTTACAAATTCTAAGGGGTACTTCACAGCTGCCTCCCAAGTCCCATCTTCAATGCAAAATAGGATAAAAAGAAAACATTAGCTAAATATGAGCTAAGCTGTCTATTTCTCAAAAGACATTGAATTTTTAAACCAGAATTCAAATATATAAAGTAAAGCAAAACATTTAAACTGATGTCTGGTCAAAAGTATGTTAACAAAAGACTAGTGAAGATTTCAAAGAATTTTCTCTTGCGACCTGTTTTGACAAATGATTCAACCAGATCTTAAGGAATACGTAATAGCTTTTCATTTAAGGCATTAATGTGTATAATGAAGTAGCAAAAAAAATAAAACATCAATTTCTTACAGCTTATTAATTTGTTAGGAGGTTAATTTCCATTTATAATTCACTATTATTAGTCTTTTTCATTGATATCTGACTATACATTTATAAAGCACCACCCTTGATAAGCTAAGTCTCATTAATTTTAATAACAATAGAAAAAAATTATCTCAATGAGCGATTGGATGGAGAAGGACAGAAAAGACAAGAGTGCCTCCAAACCTGTGCTATATAATTGAGATAATCAACACTCAGGGTATGTAGGAGGAGCTGACTTGGAGATGAAAGCATGAAAGTTAAGAGAAAAATGGATTTGGGCTTAAATATACAGTCATACCTCTGTACTCATTGGCTTCAGAACTCATCAAACCCTGTACTCATCGCATTTTGACAAGAAAAAATATTTCAGCACTCAGTGCTACTCTGGAATCATCATACTTGCTAGAACTTATATGCGTCATGACACCACCATGTAAGAGAAAATGCTTCATCACTCCACATGTTCAGTACTTGTCAGATTCGGACTTGTCAAGAGTTCCAGAATGAATTAACAATCAGTACTGAGGTATTAGCAGTTTGATTATTAGCAGGCTTTCCATAAGGAGATGTTTACTGGCACTTAGTTATTGGAGGAATCATGTCTGACATGACTAAATCTTGAGAATAAATCGCTGTCAGAAAAGGAGCAAAGAATCAGAAGAAATTGCCAACCCTTTTTATTCATTTATTTTTTAAAACTTTTGTTTCAGAGTTGTTGCAATTGTTTCTCTCTTTGCCCCCTCCACCCAGCCCACTCACCACTTACATAGTCAATCACCACCACATTGTGTCCACGGGTCCTTCATACATGTTCCTTGACTGCTCCCTTCACTTACTTTCAAACAGTCCCCTCTCTTCCTCCTCCCCTCTTTCTGCTATCAGTCTATTCTGTGATTCCATGCCTCTGGTTCTATTTTGCTCATTATTTTATTTTGCTCATTAGATTCCTCTCATAAGTGAGAACATATGGTATATGTCTTTCATCAAATAACCTATTTCACTTAGCATAGTAGCCTCCAGTTCCATCCATTCTGTCATGAAGGGTGGGAGCTCCTTCTTTCTTCCTGCTGTGTTCCATTGTGTAAACATACCATAGTTTTTTAATCCACTGATCTACTGATGGGCACTTAGGCTGTTTCCAACTCATGAATATTGTAAATAGCGCTGCTATGAACATAGGGGTGGATACGTTCTTTTGAACTGGTGTTTCATGATTCTTAGGGTATAATCCCAGCAGTGGAATTGCTGGGTCTAAAGGCAGTTCTATTTTTTAGTTTTTGAGGAGTGTCTATACCAGTCTATTTTGCCACCAATAGTGCATTAGAGTTCCCTTTTCTCTGCATCCTTGTCAGTACTTATTGCTGATTTATTAATGATAGCCATTTTAGCAAGGGTGAAATGATAATCTCATTGTAGTTTTAATTTGCATCTCTCTGATGGCTAGTGATGTTGAGCATCTTTTCATATGTCTACAGGCCCTCTGTATGTGGTCCTTGGAGAAGTATCTATTCAGATGCCTTTGTTCATTTTTTAGTTGGGTTTTTTTTTTTTTCTGGTGTTGTGTCGTATGAGATTTTTTTTATGTATTTTGGAGATTAAACCTTTGTCCATTGTATCATTGGCAAATATGTTCTCCCATACAGTCAGTTCATGTTTTCACTTTGATGATGGCTTTCAGCTGTGCAGAAGCTTTGTAATTTGATGTAGTCCCATTTGTTTATTTTTGCTGCTTTTTCTCCTTGCCCTAGGAGATATATTAGCAAAAAATATTGCTACATGAGATATCTGAAATTGTACTGCCTATGTGTCCCAGTAGGATTTTTACAATATCTGGATTTATGTTTAAGTTTTATCCATTTTGAGTTTATTTTGGTGTATGGTATGAGTCGGTGGTCTAGTTTCATTTTTTTGCATGTGCTATTCCCATTCTCCCAACACCATTTATTGAAAAGATTAACTGTACTCCATTGTATGCTCATGCCCCCTTCGTCAAATTTTCTTTGACCATAGACATGGGTTTATTTCTGGGCCCTCCATTCTGTTCCATAGATCTGTGTGTCTGTTCTTATGCCAGTATCAGACTGTTTTGATTACAATGACATTGTAATATAGTTTGATATCAGGTATCGTGATCCCTCCAACTTTGTTTTTCTTTCTTAAGATTGCTGAGACTATTTGGAGTCTTTTTTCATTTCATAAAATTTTTGTAGTATTTGTTGAAGATCTGTGAAATATGTGATTGGTATAGGAATTGCATTGAATCTATAGATTACTTTGTTTAGTATCAAGATTTTACTTGTTTTTTTAATAATTAAGTTTTAATAAGATATATAAATGAGGCTTAAGTAAATGGACATATGTTTTTGAATAGGAAGACTGCAATAAGATGTCAATTTTTCTTTTTATTTTTTATTTTGATATTTCATTGTTTATTCTATTTCAGATGTCCCATTTTCCCTTTTCACCCCCTCCACACAGCCCACCTACCCAATTCCATAATCATTCCCCACACCATTGTCCATGTCCTTTGGTCCTTTATGTATGTTCTTTGACTAATCTCTTCAACTTCTTTCAGTTAGTTCCCACAGTCCCCCTCCCCTCATACAATTATCAGTATATCCCCATGTTCATGACTACAGTTTATTTTGTTCATTAGCTTATTTTGTTCATTAGATTCCTCTTATAAGTGGGATCATATGACATTTGTCTTTTACTAACTGACATTTCACCTAGCATAGTAGTCTCCAATCGATCCATGCTGTCACAAAAGATACGAATGCCTTCTTTTTTTCCACTGCATAGTATTCCATTATGTAACTATACCACAGATTTTTTGATCCACTCATCTGATGGGCACTTTGACTATTTGCAACTCATGGATATTGTAAATAGCACTGCTATGAACATAGGGGATAATAAGTTCTTCTGAATTGGTATTTCATGATTCTTAGATGATATTCCCAGCACTGGAATGACTGGGTCAAAGGCATTTCCACTTTTAATAACAGTATGGAGGAAATTCCATACTGTTTTCCACAGTGGCTGCACCAGTCTTCATTCCCACCAACAGTGCACCAGGGTTCCCATTTCTTCACATCCTCTCCAGCACTTGTCATTTGCTAATTGATTAATGATAGCCATTTTCGCAGGTCTGAGGTGAAAAATTTCATTGTGGTTTCAAATTGCATTTCTATGATGGCTAGTGATGTTAAGTATATTTTCATACATCTAAGAGCCATTTGTATATCCTGCTTGGAGGAGTAACTAATCACATCCCTTTGCCCATTTTTTAATTAGATTGTGTGTCTTCCTACTGTTGCATTGTATGAGTTCTTTATGTATTTTGGAGATCAAACCCTTGTCTGAGGTATCATTGGCAAATATAGTTGATTCCCTTTTCATTTTGATGATGGTTTCTTTAGCTGTGCTGAAGCTTTTTAGTTTGATGTAGTCCCATTTGTTTTTTTTTTTTTTTCCTTTTTTTCTTCTTGCCCTAGGAGATATATTGGGAAAAAATATTGCTACATGAGATATCTGAAATTGTACTGCCTATGTTTTCCACTAGGAGTTTTATGGTATCCTGACTTATATTTAAGTTTTTTATCCATTTTCAGTTTATTCTGGTGCATGGTGTGAGTTGGTGGTCTAGTTTCATTTTTTTCCACGTACCAGTCCAGTTCTCCCAACACCATCTATTGGAAAGGCTGTCTTTACTCCATTGTATCCTCATGTCCTCTTTATCAAATATTAATTGATCATAGAGACATGGGTTTATTTCTGGGCTCTTCATTCTGTTTCTTTGATCTGTATGTCTGTTCTTATGCCAGTACCAGACTGTTTTGATTACAATGGCCTTGTAGTACAGTTTGATATCATGCATTGTGGTCCCTCCAACTTTATTCATCTTTTTCAAGATTGCTGAGGCTATTTAGGGTCTATTTCTGGTTCCATATAAATTTGGGGGATATTTGTTCTAGATCTGTGAATATTCCATTGGTATTTTAACAGGAATTCTTTTGAATCTATAGATTGTTTGGGTAATAGGGACATTTTAATATGTTAATTTTTCCAATCCATGCACAGGGTATATGCTTCCATTTATTTGTATTTACCTCAATTTCTTTCTTCAGTGTTCTATAGCTTTCTGAGTACACACTTTTTACCTCCCTGGTTAAATTTACTCCTAGGTACTTTATTATTCTTGTTGATATAGTAAGTGGGATTTTTTTTTCCTAGTTTCCCTTTCTGGTATACAAAATTCCCATTGTTGGTGTACAAAAATGCCATCGATTTCTGAATATTGTCTTTGTCCCATTATTTGGCTGAATTCATTTGTTGGGCTGAGTAGCTTTTTGGTGGAGACTATAAGCTTTTCTATGGACCCTATCACATCATCTGCAAATAATGACAAATTTACTTCCTCATTCCCAGTTGAAATGCCTTTTATTCCTTTTGTTGTCTGATAGTTGTGGCTAGAGCTTTCAGTACTATATTGAGTAAGAGTGGTAAAGGGGCCACCCTTACCTTGTTCCTGATCTTAAGAGAAACACTTTTAGTTTTTGCCCATTGAGTATGATGTTGGCAGCAGGTTTTTATATATAGCCTTTACTATATTGAGGTATGGTTCTCTATCCCCACTTTTCTGAGAGTTTTTATCATAAATTGGTGCTGGATTTTATCAAATGCTTTTTCAGCATTTATTAATATGATCACATGGTTTGGGCCTTCATTTTGTTTATGTGATTTATCACATTTATTGTTTTGCTAATATTGTACCATCCTTGCATCCCTGTAATAAATCCCACTTGATCATGGTGTATGATCTTCTTAAAGTATTGCTGGATCTGGTTTGCTAGCATTTTGTTGAGGATTTTAGATCTATGTTCATCAGAGATATTGGCCTGTAATTTTCTTTCTTCGTTGTGTATGTACCTAGTTTTAGAATTAGGATAATACTGGTCTCATAAAAAGTGTTTGAAAGTCTTCTGTCTTCTTGAATTTTTTTGGAATAGTTTGAGAAAATACAAATAACTTCTCTGAGTGTTTTGTAAAATTTTCCTGTGAAGCCATATGGCCCAGTGATCTTGTGTGCTGGTAGTTTTTTTTTTTTTTTTTTATTGCTGCTTCAATTTCCTTGTTTTATGTCAGTCTGTTTAGGTTTTCTGCTTCTTCTTGACCAGATTTGGAAGATTCTATGTTCCTACAGATTTATCCATTCCTCCCAGGTTGTCCAATTTCTTTGCATATAGTTAATTGTTCATAGTAATATCTTACACTTCTTTGTAATTCTGTAATATCGATTGTTACTTTTCCTCTTTCATTTCTGATTTTATTTATTTGGTTCATCTCTCTTTTTTTCTTGATGAGTCTGATTACAGGGTTGTCCACTTTGTGTAGCTTTTCAAAGAACCAACTCCCAGATTCATTGATTCTTTGAATTGTCTTTTTTTAGCCTCTATGTCATTTAATTCTGCTGTAATCATTATTATATCCTTCCTTCTACTTGCTCTGAGTTGTTTGTTGTTGTTCCTCTACTTCTTTTAGACATACAGTTAGGTTGTTTATTTGAGAAATTTATATGTTCTTTAGGTAAGCCAGTATTGCTATGAATTTCCCTCTCTGGACTGCTTTCACTGTGTCCCATAGGTTTTTGGTTGTTGTGTATTCATTTTCATTTGTTTCCAGGTACTTTTTTGATTTCTTCTTTGATCTCCTTGTTAATCCATTCATTATTTAATAACATGTTGCTCAGCCTCCATGTATTTGAATGTTTTTGAGTTTTTACCTTGAGGTAGGTTTCTAGGTTCAAGCCATTGTGATGCAAGAAGCTTCTTGATATGATTTCCATTTGCTTGAATTCGTTGAGGCTTGTTTTGTGTCCTACAATGTGGACTATCTTTGAAAATGATCCATGTATATTTGAAAAGAATGTTATTTTGCATCTTTGTGGTGAAATACTCTGTAAATATTAATTAAGTCCATTGATCTAGGGTGTCATTCAATGCCACAATATCCTTGTTGATTTTTTGATTAGACAATCTATCCATTTTTGCTAGAGGGGTGTTAAAATCCCCTATAATGACTGTATTGCTATTGATCTCCTCAAAGTCCTCCAAGATTTTTCTTATATTTAGGTGCTCCTATGTTGTGTGTGTATATATTTAAGGGTTATATCCTCTTGGTGGACAACTACTTTAAGCATTGTGTAGTGACCTTCTTTGTCTCTTTTTATGGTCTTTGTTTTGAAATCTATTTTGTCTGATGTATGTATTGCTACCCTAGCTTTTTTTCATGTACATTTGCTTGGATTATTGTTTTTTTGCATCCCTTCATTTTCAGTCTACGTGAATCTTTTGTTCTCAGGTGGGTCTCTTGTAGACAGCATATATGTGGGTCATATTCTCTTATGCATTCAGCTACCCTATGTCTTTCTATTAGAGCACTTAAACCAGTTGCATTTAAGATTATTATTAATAGGTGTTTGTTCATGTCATTTGTTTCCCTTTGTACCTGTGTTCCCCCTCTCTCTCACTCTTTCTTCAGCTTCTAAATCAGACCCTTTAGCATTTCTTGCAATGGTGGTTTGATGGAGATGTATTCTTTAGGCCCCCCCCCTTTTTTTTTTTTTGTCTGGAAAGCTGTTTATTTCTCCTTTCATTTTGAATGAGAGCCTTGCTGGATTAGGGGTCTTAGTTGCAGGTCCTTGCTTTTCATTACTTGGAATATTTCATGACAAATCCTTTTGGCTTGTAGTGTTTCTGTTGAAAAATCAGCTGATAGCTTTATTGGAACTCTCTTGTATGTAACTAGCATTTTCTCCCTTGCTGCCTTTAAGATTCTCTCTTTCTCTTTACATTTTGCTATTTTATTCTGATGTGTCTTAGAATGGGCCTCTTTGGGTTCATCTTGATTGGGACCCCTGGACTTGTGCTACTTCCCCCCCTGAATTAGGGAAGTTTTCTGTCATTATTTTTTCAAACAGGTTTTCTATCTCTGGATCATTTTCTTCTCTTTCTGGTATCCCTACAATGCAAATATTATGTTCCATTTTGTCCTTAAACTAGCTTCTTTCTTTCTTTCTTTTTTTTGTTTTGTTTTTCAATTTGTTGTTCTGACTGGGTGCTTTTTCTACCTGTCTTCCAACATGCTGAATCAATCCTCTGCTTCGTCTAGACTACTTGTAATTCCTTCTAGTGTATTCTTCATTTCAGTTTTGTATTATCATTTCCTCCTGGTTCTTTTAATAGTTTCTATGTCCTTTTTCATGTTGATGTAGTTCCTACTAAGGTCCTTGTAGTTCTCACTAAGATCCTTGAGCATCCTTACAACCATTACATTAAACTTGATATCTGATAAATTGCATGCATCAATTTCATTTAGCTCTTCTTCTGGGGATTCCTCCTTTTCTTTTGATTGGGGCTTTTTGTTTCCCATTTTAAGTGACTCTTTTTTGTTTGTTTCTGCATATTAGACTGATCTGCTTTGACTCCCTGTCTTCATAAGGTGGCCTTCTGTGGTAGGGGACCTGTGCAAGTCTGTGGTGCAATCACCTTGATCTCCTGTGCTGTTGTACAAGTGCTAAGAAAACAAAACAAAACCATAGAAAAAATAAAACCTACATAAGCAAAAATACTCACCCACAAGAACAACAATGATATGAATGACAAATGAGCAGAAATTAATAAAGGTGGAAAGTGAATAAGAATATTATAAGAAAGGTTAAAAAAAGAATATGAGATGACTAAAAGAAAGAAAAATGATTTTGAGACAATGGACAGTGAGAAATAATAAGAATAAGCAGTAAAAACAGGTGAAGAAAGGAGAAAATCTAAAACATAAATAAGAAATGGAATGAAGAAGGCAAAATAGAGCAAGAAAAGGTTTGAAAATAATAAAAAGGATGAAAAATAGCAACAAAATTGAGGAAAAACTATAGCCACAGTAGTATCAACAACAAATGAGCAAAGATCAACAAAGGTGGAAAGAGAATATTGTAAGACAGAAAAAAAAGAATATGAGATGACAAAAAGAAATTAAAATAATTTTGACAAGATAGAGGAGTGAGAAACAAGATCAAGTGATAGAATCAAGATGAAGAAAAGGAAAAAATAAATTTAAACTGAAAGTAAGAAAGTGAAGGAAGAAGGCATAATGGAGTAATACAAAGGAAGAGTAAAATAAGATTTGATATAAAAATATTGAAAAATTGGGACAAAATTGAAGAATATTTAACTATGACAGCAATATGAATGAGAAATGGGCAAAAATTAATAAAGTTATAAAGAGAGTATGATTGTTATAAGGAAAAAGTATATGAAATGACTAAAAAGAATAATGATTTTTGAGAGATAGAGAGAGGAGAAATAATAGGAGTAAGGAACAGGAATGAGGTGAAAAAAGGTAAATGAGGTATTGACTTCAAGACCCTAAATTTTATTTTATTTTAATTTTTATAGTTGATTGCATTTTATTTTTGCTTTTTGAGGATTTTTTGTTTCTTTTTTTATTGTTGTTCAATTACAGTTATCCCCATTTTTCCCCAATTATTCTCCTGTGCTCTACCAACCTCCCACATTCAATCCTCCCCCACTGGGTCCTTATACATGTTCCTTGACTTGACACCTCCCTTTCGTTCCTATATTATCCCCCTCCCACCTCCCTTCTGGTCACTGTCAGTTTGTTCTTTATTTCCATGTCTCTGGTTCTATTCTGCTCACTTGTTTGTTTTGCTGATTAGGTTCCACTTACATGTGAGATCATATGGTATTTGTCTTTTGCCACTGGGCTTATTTCACTTAGCATAATGCTCTCCAGTTCTATCCATGCTGTCAAGAAGGATAGGAATTCCTTCTTTCTTTCTGCTGTGTAGTATTCCATTGTGTAAATGTACCACAGTGTTTTGATCCACTCATTTACTGATGGGAACTTAGTCTGTTTGCAGCATCTGATGATTGTAAATAACACTGCTATGAACATTGGATTTTTTTCTTTTGAATTGGTGATTCAAGATTCTCAGGGTATAGTCCCAACAGTGGGGTCGCTGGATCAAAAGGCATTTCCATCTTTAGTCTTTTGAGGAAATTTCATACTATTTTCCACAATGGCTGCACCAGTCTGCATTCCCACCAACAGTGTACTTGGGTTTCCTTTTCTCCACAACCTCACCAGCACTTGCTGTTTGTTGATTTATTAATGATGGCCATTCTGACCAGTGTGAAGTGGTATCTCATTGTGATTTTAATTTGCATCTCTCTAATGGTTAGTGATGTTGAGCCTTTTGTCTTGTGTATATGAGTCCGCTGTATGTCCTCCTTGGAGAAATGTCTGTTCAGGTCTTTTGCCCATTTTTAAATTGAATTGCTTGTCTTCCTGGTGTGAAGTCATGTGAGTTCTTTATATATTTTGAAGATCAAACCTTTGTCTGACGTATCATTGGCAAATATGTTTTCCCATATGGCTGGTCCCCTTTCCATTTTCTTGATGGTATCTTTAGCCATGCAGAAGCTTTTAATTTTGATGAGATCCCATTTATTTATCCTTTCCTTTCTATCCCTTCCCCTAGAGGATGTATCAGTGAAAATATAGCTGCATGGGATATATGAAACTTTCCTGCCTGTGTTTTCCTCTAGAACTTTGATGGTGTCATGGCTTATATTTACGTGTTTTATCCATCTTGAGTTTATTTTGGTGTATGGTGTAACTTGGTAGTCAAGTTTCATTTTTTTGCATGTACTTGTCCAGATCTCTTAACACCATTTGTTGGAGAGGCTATTTTTACTTCATATTATGTTCCTGCCACCTTTGTCAAACATTAGCTGACCATGGTTTTATTTCTGGGTTTATTTCTGGGCTCTCCATTCTGTTCCATTGATTGGTGTGTCTTTTCTTATGCCACTACCAGACTGTTTTAATTACAGTGGCCTTGTAATATAATTTAATATCCTGTATTGTGATCCCTCCAATTTTGTTCTTCTTTCTCAAAATTACTGAGGCTATTAGGGGTCATATATAAAATTTTGAAAAATTTGTTCTGTACCTGTGAAATATGTCATTAGTATTTTGATAGAAATTACATTGAATTTATAGATTGCTTTGGGTAATATGGACATTTCAATGATTTAATTCTTCTAATCCATGAACATGGTACTTGCTTCCATTAATTTGTGTCTTCCTTAATTTCTTTCTCCAATGTTGTGTAGTTTTCTGAGTACAGGCCTTTTACCTCCTTGGTTAATTTTATCCCTAATTCTCTTATCAAATGTTTAATTTTTTAAGTATATCAAAGAAATACATCAATAATGTTAATTCTCATGTACTCAATATATCAATAATGATAGATAACACAAATCATAATATTATCATAAGAACAGCCCACAGACTGTTTGTTTTCTCTTTCTTGTGATACTAATCAGTTAGTTTCTTCCATTTTTTTCTTTTAATCAAAGCAGTAGTATAAAACTAAAGTGAAATGGAATAACTGGTTTCATCTAAGTGATGTTTACCCAGCAGAAAGCTTGATAAAAATATATCAGGTATAGTGTGTTAAAGACTGATTTACTTTACTATTTCGTTCACTATGGTATTGTGATTTGGGGGTGCCTATCCTGCCATAACCCCCTTCTCTGGGAACTGTCATCACCTGTCCCTGGAGTCATGTTTCTACTCCAGGCCTTTACTCTATGGCTCTAGGCAAGTTTACTTAAGGACTAGTAACCAAGACACTGGGCTGGGCCAATGAGTCTCTCTCTCCCAGGAATTTGGAACTGGATAAAAGAGCAGAAAGGTCAGTTAGTAGTGGTTGCTTCTTTGTGACATGTTGCAAGCCATGATAGAGAGGTATGAGTACAAGAAATTTTACTTTAGGAAGAAAATAACAATGAGAACTGCCTGGAAATAGTCCCATGTATTTCCAGAGACACAGAGGCACATGCTAAGAAACTCTGCCCAGGTCCTGTTGAATTTCATTTCTAGTTGCTATAACAGTGTCCCTACCAGCCTTCTATCCTTGGCTATAGGGAAAATACTGTATTCTTCTAACTGAGCTCTTTTTTATAAAAACAAAATAAATCACTATATACAAGTCATGATTATTACTTTATTGACTTCAAGACCCATTGAAAACTGGTATATAAACATTGTAATTAATGTTAAATGAAAGACCAGGGTCACATAGCCAATTAGGTTTCTTTTACACTTAATAAGAGATAAACTCTGAAGTGTACTCTTATTTAGTAAATTATATGTTCTAGTTCTTCAGATATGTGGTCAAAATCAATGGAATAAACTAATAAATTATGTTTTAATTTGATAAATAGAAATGAAAACTTGACCTTTTAAAACTGGCTAATAAATTCAAGTAGCATTGAGTAATTTGGAAGGACCAAATTACTTTTTTTATATTTTTCTCCATCCTCTCTTTCACTTTCAGCACTTATTTTTTATGTAAATGAGAGCTGTACATCCTGAAGGACTAAAAGAAAATCAAAAAGTAAGACTCTCCCTCAGAGAATATCTGATCATAGTGAAAGTCCCCTTGAGCTTTCCTTTGGAGTAAGGAAGGTTTCTAAAGATGAATTTCTGTGTGTAGGCAATTCTGTGATGGTGTTTGTGTGTCTGTGGGGGTGTGTTTGAACTGACACATTCTTGCATATTATAAATCCTGCAGTTAAGGGTCTGCATGAAAATTAAAATACCAACTCAGAATACAGCTTGGAGAAATGATTTTCAATCCACTATGCACTATGCTTAGAAATCTCTAGTCTATTGTAAATGAGCTGCCAGGGTGTTAGACTACGATATGCCCGGAATTAGAGGATGATTCATATGAATTCCTGTGTTTCAAGGAATAAACTTATTAGCATGAAGCAGCATGAAATAGAATTATAGGACTGTCTAGTAATTAACTATATGTAACATACTTTCACGGAACCACATAATAACAATAATTATTATTAGTATATGTACAATACCTTATTGTGCTAAAAACCTAATATACCTAATATACCTTGACATCACCTTATAGGAACTTCCTAACAACCCTGTGAAGTACCTATTCACCGTAACTTACTAAAGAAGAACCTGAAATTCATAGATGTTAGGTAACTTGGTTCAGGTAACAGCTTGGAAATGGAAGAACCTGAACTCCTGTATCAAAATCTGTTTTTTTACATAATACCCAATACCTAAAGTAAAATATTTTTTTAAGCTAGCAAGGATGCAAATCGCTTTAACGCTGTATTTTTTTTACAACGAAGTCACAATCTGCAACATGGCTCAATAACTAAGCAACTAACACACCACAAAGCAGGAGACCTGGGGCACTCCTGCTGCGCTGCTCAGATGAGGGCCTGTTCTCCACGTCCCCAGGCTGTGCTGCCACTCGGGCATCTGCCAGAGTCAGCAGCCAGCCGTGTGCGGCCTGACTCAGCTGCAGGGCACCTGCTCTCCGACAGCCAGGATTAGGAAGCAGGAAGGCTGCAACAGGCTGCACCCAAAGCCTGGTCAAACCGGAGAAGCCCCTCAGCGATGTGCAGGGAGCCCACAGACCATTAGCAGGCCACAGCAGGGATGATATGAGTGCCTGAAGAACACTTTGAAAATAAATATTCGATGCACAAACCTGTGAATTACCAGCATCTTACTTGTTGTGCCTTTTCACTATTTAAGAGAAAAACGAAAAAACACAGGCTTTGTCTTGTCCTTGTCCCATGACCATAGGCAAGTTTAACTAGGCAGCCTGTCTTCCTTCATGTCCTTTTGCTCTAAAAATGGGGATAACAATATCTGCTTCACAAGAGTGCTGAGAATGTTTTTAGCCTGGCTGGGGGCTCAGTTGGTTGGAGTGTTGTCCCATGCACCAAAAGTTTGCTGGTTCAATTCCCTGTACGGGCACATAGCTAGTTTGCAGGTTTGCTCCCCAGTTGGGACACAACCAATCAATGTTTCTCTCTCACACTGATCTTCTCTCTCTGTCTCTGTCTCTCTCTCTCTCTTCTTCTCTCTAAAAGTCAATAAACACATCCTCAGGTGAAGGTTTAAAAACCGTTGAGAATATTTTAAAATAGAATACATGTAAAGTGCTGAGAACCATGACTAGCAAAAAAAACCCCTCAATAAATGATAGTAATTATTATCATTATTGAAAACCATAATCATATCATCTAATGTCTGCATTAACATGATTTTACTCTTCCAAGAAACACTTGTCCAAAAAAGCGAAAATGCGAATAACTATTTTTTATTTCAGGAATTTCCACCAAATCTATATACCTCAACTTTCAAAAAGCCCTAATTACCTCCCTTCCCAGGACAAGAGACCTCAACTGAGCTTGTCAAATGCTTACTCACTTGTATGCTTCCACACTCCCTTGACATCCTTACCTTGCCAGGGCGAATGATTCTGAACTATTATGTCCCACACTTTGTCCAATCCCAATCAGGTCACTGCATTCAGAAACCCGTTTTAATCCAGAACTCTAAAAACCCCATAAATATCTGTGCTTTCACCTCCCCCCTCCTATTTGTTACTCAGACTCAACAAGATTATTGGTCTCCCTTACTGGGTTAAAAATAAATTTGATTTTGTTTACACTGGTGTTCTTTTTGGAAAGTCGACAGTTGACACTATCATTATTATGCATATTTTCTAACCAAATAATATTGTAGTTTCTAAATGTTGTCCAAGGGGCTCTGGGACACAGCAGTGAACTCACAGAGCACAGTGGGACATTTTAAATTCTTAAGAAAAACATAGCAATCGCTGCTATCTGTCACATACCATATGGACCATTTTAACATTAGATTCCTGTTTTCTTCAAAATATCCATCTTTGTGAAACTCTATTTTCAGTGATTGCTGGGGTAAAAATCAAGCAGTGCATAAAAGTTAGTGTGGAAGGGAAAACGAGGGTGACAGTGACACCAAAGTTTGGAAGTTGTGCGGTGCTTAGCACACATACATGTCCCTGTGGTAACTAATTGTAGGTGTTCTAAACATTTTATTTACTTACTTACTTACTTACTTACTTACTTACTTACTTACAGGAGACGGGAAGGAGGAAGAGAGGGAGAGAAACATCAATTGGTTGCCTCTCACTTACACCTCAGCCGGGGACCAGGCCCACAACCCAGCATGTGCCCCAGCCAGGAGCTGAACCAGTGACCCTTCACCTTGTGGGATGATGCCCAATCTTCTGAGCCTAGTTGTAGCAATTTTAGAATGAAATGAGAATCTTGTTTTTTTCTTTTAATGTGTGTGTATTATTTGTTCAAATGGTTGTTAAGTTTTTAAAACTTAAGTAGTAAATTATAGAACTAATTAATAAATGCAACTGGTTGCTTTTTCTTTTGGTCTAGGAAAATCATTAAGAAAATCACTAAGATACTAAAAGCACTGGGAGCTAAGAATGTTTAGGAACCTCTGCTCTAACCTATTTTCTGTGTAAAACTGTGGCTTGTACAGAATTTAAGAGTCCCTAGGCCAGGGTAAAATTGCTTTAGTAGCTATCTCCAGTCTTCAACCTGGCCAGTCTTTCTAAGAGTTAAATATCCTGATATGAATTTCTGAATGCCATGAACAACCCCTACACCCCAAGGAAAGCTCCCATTTTTATTAAGGGAGATTACACTTATACACACTAAAGATGAAATTGCCTCTCTGTCAATTTCATTAATTCAACAAATATTTATTGAATAGCAGATATGTGTGGAGCACTGTTCTAGGGCTGGAGATACTCTGGTTTGCAAATTCACTGCATTGAGAGTTCTGATGCCCTGGCTGCACATTGGTGAGCATGCATGTACTCTGAGATCATCGTTTCTGAAGTGCGTATCCAATTCAAGTCCACAGCAGAATTTTGAGCAGACGGCACAGAGACACGCCACCTCTTCTGCTCACATTACATTTCAGCGGGAATGCAGTTATTATGAACTTTCAAGTATGTTTTACCAGGCTTAAGGGAGGCAAAAACAGGAATGACCATTCCTATTTTCTTTCACTTTCTGGCTTCACTTCCTATACATTCCAAGAGTTTTCATCAAAATGAATCATTTCTTTCATAGAATCTAAAATCAGTTCCAGATCCCCCAGCTTCTCTACTAGCACCAAGCAATGATCCGTCCTGAGTCCAGCTAATACTTTCTAGCTTTAGCTCAAACTTTATTTTTCTGAAATCCTCCTGGACACAAACTTAAATTACCTTTAATATTATAATGTTCTCAATTATCTTCAGAATATATTCTGAATTTTTCTTAATTCCACACACAAACAAATCAGAAAATATATATTTTAAGTTTACAGAGAATTGCATTTTACCAACTGATGTCCAGTAAAGATGCAAATAAGTTAAATCCCTGCATGAAGGCTCCTATGTTCTATTTATACTCCACTTTCCTTGTAACAGATTCAGACAAGTGGAGAGGAGCCTCCAAGCTGTTGCTACATTTCCAGAACAGACAAACAAAACACAGCTCACAGCTTCTGTACGAGGGGCTCTGTTCTGGTTTGATGATAGGTCAATAAACACAGTGCCTTGTCAGATCCACAGGAGGAATTTAAATGCACTGAAGTACTATTATCATGCCAAGTTTAAAAACAAATAAAGGATAATACCGCTCCCTTTGGAAGTCTGAACAAATTCTGCTTCCTTTTCTCTTTTCCTTGAACATTACTTTCAGGTAAGGATAAGGAGTATCCAAAAAGCCCTTGGCTTTTAAAGCCATGTGGAACCAAGAACAAAATCAGTAGCTTCTATGATGTACCTTTCTTTCTCACACCAAACTGGAGGATGTACGATGAGACAAAGACAATGACGGGAGCAGTAGTCACCAAACCAGCAGCAATTTGTGATGATGGATGATTCCCTTGCTTCCGCAGGAGAATCCACGGGATGCAGAGCTTCAGCAAATAGAGCAACATTAAGGCCCAAGGACTAGTGACTCCTAATTTAGGGCAGGAAGAACTTGATAAGGATTTTTTTTTCTGAATGAAGCCCCAGACACAGAATTTGTGCTTCTGTCTCCCTGCACAGGAACATACTCTGCGAGCAGGACACACAGACACACAGCAAGTAGAGGCTTGGGGGATAAAAAGTCTGCTTTTCTCAAAACGTTTCTAACATGTTTAACTCCGAAAGGCTTTTTAAAAAATTGTTAATGTCAAATTAAATTAATAATAATGTGCATCCAGAGAGAAAAAAGGAGCTCCTACCCTTTGTGACAGCATGGATGGAACTGGAGAGCATCATGCTAAGGGAAATAAGCCAGGCGGTGAAGGACAAATACCATATGATCTCACCTTTAACTGGAACATAATCAACAAAAGAAAAAAGCAAACAAAATATAGAGTTATAAAAATTATCTTTCTGCTAACTAACAAAAACACAAGGTTAAAAATACTCTTTTTGCTTGCATCCACAGGGAATTCTATAATGAAGAAACTACTCTTGATGAATTTCTCTACTGTCAATATTTCTTTCAGTATCTTAGTTTGATATAAATTTGTAAATATGCAAAATATTACTAAAAAAACCTGGACCTACCAGAGGCTAGGCTCACTCCAACCTTACTCTGGCTGCCTTTGAGCAGAGTCTATATGCCCAAGGCAGATGCTAATTAAATCGCTTCTGAACAGGAGTAGGTAGCCCTCGTCCTGATTGTTAGAGTTCTGGCTAATTCCATGTCTATAGCTCTGTCACAAAGCTGGGTGCTGGTTATCACTATATTAACACCGTGGGATGATCCAGTTTGAAAGGTAGATGCTTAGCATCTACTCCGTGCCCAACACTTCACATATAAAAAAAACTTAGAAAGGCTCCTTGCAAATTATTTGATCACAGTACCCATCACCATTACACACAAATTCATGCCTTGATTCAGAACACACTGAAGCTTGAGATTCAGTTTTACTGCCTCACAGCCTCATCACATGTTTTCATGAGAGGTAATCTCAGCATCAACTTTAGATGCTGTTAAGACAGAGGAATCTTCAAGACAATGTGGATTTCAATGGCACGATTTCCTTCTTTCCAGGCTCTCACACTGAGTGGCCAGTGCCATGGAAATGTTTATGTGCTACTGGGGAAGTGCCCAGGGTTTGTGCAAAGACCGTGATACACGTACATACTACTTACTCAATGAGGGAAGATGACAAGCAGTTGCTCTCCTGAACTTTGGGGGGGGGGAGTGTTATTTCTTTGAAATTCAAGGCATTGTCACTCCCCAGAATGAATAATTACATGATTCGACCTTCTTCTGAGCAATAGAAGCAGTCATTAGAATTTAGAGCTCTTGATGGCATGGTGCACATAACTGGTATTTCATTCCTACACATGATCACAATGAAGGAGGGCTTTAAAACTTCTCTGAATAGTATATCCAAAATAACTGTAAACAGGGATTCGAATAGATACTGTGGGCCAAAATTTCTAACAGCATTATCCATACCAGCCAAAAGGTAGAAACAACCTAAGTGCCCATCAGTCAATGAATGGATAAACAAAATGTGATATATACATACAATAGAGTATTATTCATGCATAAAATGAATGAAGTTCTAAAACATGCTACAACATGATGGATCTTGAAAGTATTATGCTACATGAAATAAGCCAGTCACAAAAGGACAAATATTATATGATTCCACTTATATGAGTTATTTAGAGTAGGCAAGTTTATAGAGACAGAAAGTAGAATAGAGGTTTCCAGGGGGTGGGGGGAGGAAGAAAGAGGGAGTAATTGTTTAGTAGGTACAAAGTTTCAGTCTGGAATGAAACTGAAAAAGTTGTGGAGATAAATATTGGTGATGGTATTGTGAATGTATTTAATATGACTATATTTTATACACTTAAAGTTATTAAAATGGAAAACTTACTATTCCTACAGCCAGTACTTTCCTTACACAGCCTGGATACCTAGTCAGTGCCAAACACACACACACTTCCTCCGGCAGCACCTGCCTTTAGAGGTCCAGGACTCCTAGACCTGTGACATGGGGCTGCCCCCGGCCAGCAAGCCATCTTCCTAGAAATAGTGGTTCTCTGCACTGCACTCCTGAGGAGAAGCAGGAAGGTCCTATCAGCAAGACCCTTGAAGGCCCCAGGCCTGGAAGGTACACAGGACATCTGTGGGAGTAAGGTCTTCCAGGTATTTCTCAAGAGCTGACTTCTTGGCACTGCCTGGGACTCCAGAAGTCCTGTGTGTGGTATTTTAAATACTTTTTACAAATAATAATAATTTTAAAAATAGTGCTCCAGGCTATAGAGACAACATCATTCACAGGTGTTCTATTGATGCAAAGTGAAGTTCAGACACTTGAATGGTATTAAACACTGGTTGCTATTTGTTGATGCTAGAAGTGTTCTGTGTTTCTTGTCAAATGTTAATTTTGCAAGAGACCATACTCAATGCTCCCTCTTGTCCAATGCTTACTTTAAACCTTAATCATTTCTCACTCATTCTATATTGCAAAAACCTCATATAGGTTTCCCTAATTGTTGGAAACCGCCCTGCTTGATTTCGGAAGCTGTAACCCACCATGGCTAAGGCTGAGTGAGAGACCTTGGGACCATAAGCCACTAAGGAGACAAAGCTTATCTCCCTGGCAGGGGCACCGCCTCTGCCCCTTTTACTTCACCCTGGTTGGCCGTGGGTGGATGACTGGTTAGCCAATGACGGGTAAGATTCCTCAAGGGAGGGATGACTGAGACATGCATGGTCATGGAGGGGCCCTCAGGGAAGGACTTGGGGGGCTATAGAACAAGGGGGTGATGGACCCTCACCCCTCAGCTTTAACATTGCCTGAGTCCTCATTCTGTCTGCAAGAAGTCTCCTAATCTCTTCGTTACCTTCCTTCCCCTGCCTGATTTAGGCCTAAAACCATGCCGAGGAGGAAAGGACAGGTTCCCAGGGTGATCAGGCCTAAGAAAGAATGCATAAAATCCTGTGAAACCTGCTTTGCTAAGAATGTCCTCAGTTTTCTGATGAGGATCCAAGCATAAAACGAGTTTGTTTCCAAAGTTTTATGGCCCTTTAGTTAACCAACCCTGACTCAGAATAAGCCCTCATAGTTCTTTGAATGTTATCTATTGCCTGATCATTACTGCCTGACAATGAAGAATGAAGACCTTCCTTGAGGTAATGCTCCCAGAAAAGCAATAAAAGCTTGCCCTGGCAAGGATCAGGTGGGTGCTCTCTCACTCAGAGAGTGGCCATGCCATCCCTTTTCTCCACGGGACTTCTGCAGTCCATGTGAACTTGTTCATCACACCCACAACACCGCGGACACCACAGGTCTGAGTCTGCATCACTAATTATTCATTATTCCCTACCTTAGTTACCTTCAGTAGCCAAACAATCTAAATAATAACAACAGACACCATAGGACAATGGATAATTCTCCCACGTACTTAGTCTATCACCTGACCATTAGCACCATCGTCCAACTTGTTGCTAATATGTTCCTGCCATGCTGGATTACTTGTTGCCCTGTCGTTTCCACTCCTGTCATTTCCTCTGGGTGAAATATACCCCCATAGGATGCCCTTATAATGGCATCAGACTAAGACAGTCCGAGACAGTCATCTGCACAAGAAGGATACTCTTGCTACTTGGCCCTGCGAGGTTTGCTCTTGACCACGGGCCCTCTCGCCATGACTGGGTTAGAAGGGCAGTACCACGATATGTGTGGGACGGGACTTACCATTTTTACATTTCCATGTCAGTCAGGCTCCTTAGCTGCTTGATACTGCCTTTCTTCAGATAAAACATCTTTGGTCAGGTGTCAGTCATGTGTTTCTCACCTAAGGGATCAGGGTGGCTGTCCCTTAGCCGACTTGTTATTTTTGTTCCAATTTGATGTCCATTTTCACTTTCTGAGGGAAACTTGATCCATACTTGCAGGTCAGCTCACCATCAGTTATATACGACAACATCCTAGCCCACACAACCTTTAATAAATTTTCCTATACAGATTGTTCTAGGTTATTAGCTCTCAGAAGCACTGCCAAGTAATTTATTCCCCTGTTCTTAGTACAAATATAAAACTTAGCCGAAATATAAAAACTCTTGTGTCAAAGCGATAGTAAGAAATTTATCATCAGAAAAAGTATAAATTTATTGATTACTATGTAGAATTTGAGAACTAGATTCTTTAAAATCTAAAATTCATTGCAACCAATTATAATTTGTTTACTTAGTCAGAGCACCCTCTACATTTGGGGACAATAAAAATGAATATGCAACATGCAATTGCATATGCAATATGCAAAATGAACATGCAATTCAATGTTTTAAGTCAATGATAGAGTTATTAAAAAATACTGGGTGAGGTGAGGAGTGGTAATCAAGACCTAGTCTGTAAATCCATGACAGTTCTCCCAAAGACGTTAATGCATAAACTGAACCTTCAAGAATGAATATTGGTTGAATATAAAATCACTGATGCCCAGTATTAATCATAAACAACTCTGATAATTTGGATGGAAGCACTTTATCTACCATCCATACCCTGGTTTCCGCCCAGGATCTACAGCATGGCAGGTATAAATGGGGGGCTCCATGCTTCTGGTCTGGAGACATTAATTTAATCTTAGCTCTCTGTGACCAACAGCAAGTGCAGAAAAGCAAAACTCTCTATTCCGGTACATAAAATCTAAGTAATTTCAGACTTGAATGTCTGGCATGGGGCACCATAAAATTTGGCCATGGTCTACTTGAAGTAGAAAGGGACAAGGCAATGTCCTGGAACAGATAGTAATGAAAACCCCTCTGTCTGCCCATTTTCACTAAATGAATTTTCATGATAATGGGAAGGGGCAGCCTTTGGGGTAAAGATGAGGAAGCATTCTGATGAAACTTTTGTGAATGTTTGCCTGCCTGCCTCAGATTTGAATCCAGACTCTGCTGACATGTATGGGGTATGTCATGTGAACTATCCTATGGCTACTATAACCTCCTCCTAGAATTTGCTTAAAAAACATCCTTTTACTTTTATATTCTTTTAAGTAACCACAGAGCCTGGGAAAGTCCAACCATAAAAGATTCTTGAAAGGAATCAGCCAAGGAGGGAAAGAGGTGAAAGTATCAGGTGGAGCAAAGACACCAAGGCGTGCAATCACACAGCCAGCTGAGCACTGCGTGGCAGGTGCTGGTTGGAAAGACGGTGTATGTGACTGGGAGCCGGCAGGGGCCCATGGAAGGCCTTTTATTCCACAGTAAGAAAACTGATGCTGCAGACAATTAAATCATATTGGAGGCCGTAAGAAGGGTAACAAGCACTAGATTTGTGTTTAAAGGGTTTGTTAGCTCAGCTGGTTAGAGCATCATCCCAATACACCAAGGTTGCCAGTTCCATCCCGGGTCAGGGCACGTATAAGAAGTAACCAATGAATGAACGACAAATTGTTGTTTCTCTTTCTCTCTCTCATCAATAAATTATAATTTTAAAAAAGAATTTGTAAAGAATTTAGTCTGTTAGCTGTTTAGAAAATGGAATTGGGGGAAAATAAATATTGAATGCCTAAGATCACTTAGAATGATTGCGAGAATCCAAGCAAACTAGAACAGAGGTGATAGAGACGGAGAGGTGACGACATTTTAAAAAAAACACTTAGGGATTGATTGGATGTGGTTGGTGAGGGAGAAAGAAGTCACAAGAACTGCTCCTAAGTTTTTTCGTTAAAAGAATTAGATGGATGGTTTTACTATCCGTTGATAGCAAGACTGGAAAAAGAAGCATTTTATAGGGAAAAAAGAAGAGTTCTGTTTGTCCTGTGCCAAGTTAGAGGGCACGTAAGACGTATGGCTAAAGGTGTTGGGTGAAGAATCTAGACATAAGAAATGTTGGTCACGAACAATGTAATCAGCAGAACTGAAAACTAGGAGGCCTGATAAGACCAGCCTAGGGAAGTGCACTTCCCCCTACCTGCCAAGGATACGTTCAAAGCCCCCCCAGTGAATGCCCAAATCATTTTATATACCATGTTTCTTTTTCCTATGCATACACACTTATCACAAGTGTGGATAAAGTTTAATACCTTTTCCATCTTTACTAAGCACTTAACACACAGTGTGATATTGATTTTTGCAGTTTGAGATGAAACAGCAAAACTAGCACCAATTTGTTTTCCTTCTTCATAATTCCTTGGATAGAAGATTTGTTCTTAACCACAGATCCTAGCAACCTCAATATGCAATTTTATTTCTTTCCTTATTAAGTCATGAATTTCATGTTTTGCCTTTACAGCTTCTCTTTGGCGTACATGACTTACCAGCATCACCACCCTTGTGCTTTGGAGACACTATTGAGTAAAATAAGGGTTACCTGAACGCAAGCGCGGCGATACTGCTACTAAGTAACCAATGGGTGGTGACTGTATTCATCATGAATAAGCTGGACAAAGTGGAGATTCATGTCTCAGGGTGGAGGGAAGAGCGAGATGGCATGAGACTTCATCATACTATTCGAAATGGTGTGAAATTTTAAATGTATGAATTGTTTATTTCTGGAATTTTCCATTAAGTATTTCCTGGCCACAGTTGAGGTAATAGACCAGAGAGAGCCAACACCCAGATAAGGGGAACTGCTCTACTTAAATGGAGGGGAAATACAGGCTAAGAATAAAAAGTGCACATTTGGAGGACAGATATAAAAAAAGGTGTCCAAAGGGAAAGAAACCACACTACAGTATCACAGGATTTGAGTTTTGAAACTTAAGAGTTTGAAGAAAACAGAGATCAACGGAATCACATTCAGCAGGAAAGCCCAATAAATAGCATGTGTACTGATACTGCCCTTTTGGCAACTGCTAACTTTTGAAGAAAAGTGTCTATGAAATGAGGGAGGCAGGAGCCAATACGCGTGGGAACAGAGTACGTGGCAAGTGAGGGAATGGAGACAATTTCTGCTGATGCGTGGTGATGTCCGGCCCTGCTGCTTCTGACTTCAGCACCGCTGCACTCCACCATCCCGAATGCAGAGGCTGAGTCTTAAAGATACTCTGTGGTGGTGGTGGTGGTGGTGGTGGCTGCCCCTGTGGCCTGTCTGTGTCTACTTTCACCGTCCACACTCCAGTTACCTGGGCTGCGTGTTCCGTACATTCCACCCTCTGAGAGGCAGCACCTAATACAAGGTCTTTTATCTGTCCACAGCCAGAGCCTCTCAGATTTTCCTGGAGAAAATAGAACTCAATCTCTTTCATAATCACACACCATCTTGTTTTCCTTCTCTCTTGCTTTTATTGTCATTCAGAGAGAGAGAGAGAGAGAGAGAGAGAGAGAGAGAGAGAGAGAGAGAGAAACTGTCTGTCTCCCAGGGTTCTCTGCAGTCCTTCTGCTGTCCCCAGCTCAACCAACAATGAACCCCACAAAATGAGGGGGATGGCTATGTTTATGCTGCTCACCAGCTGAGAAGCGCTCAGGAATGAGTAAGTAAATAAATAATGTATCTGTATTATCAATCTTGTTATACACCTTTTGTTTCTTTCTTGTCTAGACTGTTAAATCCTAGAGAACAGGAGCCACCTTATGATTTGTAGTGTGTGTGGGGGGGGGGCGGTGCACACACACTTTATACAACACCCAAGTGTGAACTAGGTAGTCAATTTTTTTTTCCTGTGGTGAATGAATTCACACAGCAGTATGGAAAACAGAAGAGGGAGTAACTTAGCACTATCAGGCATACACCCAAAGAATAAAAATAGTTCTGCTCTTAAATAATTGACCCTCTTAAATTAACCCACATGAAAAAAGTTTGGAGGAAATGTTAACACTGATTCTGGCCATAAAATTATTCATGGACTTTAGAAACCCATGCGTTCTGGCACTGGCAGGAAAAGTTCAGTAGAAGAGGTAAAATTTTATTTAACCCTTTCATGATGTGTTGGCTTTAAATACTTGAAGAGAATATAAATTCAGTACTTGGGCTGGCAGTGACAAATTGCAAGAGAAACCAGGAGTAGCCCCTATAATGGGGTAGAGTGTGGGGGGGAGTCTGAGGTGGACTGAACAGGGAAGAGATTGATGGTGAGAACAGAAATGAAAGCTTTTCATTTTGTTGGAAAGTAGAAAAAGATGACATAGGTTCTATAAATGCATTTCAAGCCCGTATTTCTTCCTGTTGAACCTGGCATAGTGAAAATACTTCGTGCTGACTGTTTACTAGTTTGAAATCCAAGTTCCTCCCCAGCGTGTGGTGTAAAGCTAGTTACAGACGGCTTGGCAGGGGCTCGTGGTTTTTAGTCAAGCGTGCTGATGCTGGCGGTGAATTCGGGAGGCAGTCTGGGAGAAACACGCAGGGACAGATCTATTTCTCAGTAACATGTACTTCTTCTTGGCTTATCAGTACTGATACAATTGACAAAACACAAAAAGACAGAAAAGCCTCTCTTCTCACCAAAGAGAAGATGTGGGATCTACACAGTTGAGCAAAATGTAAGCATTCAAGGGAAAACTATTCCAGTGCCGCTCATTTTCTGCAGACAGTACAATGTTTCTGAAATAACTCTGATAGGAATACCTGAACACAAAGAAATCGCCGAAAGTCAATGCTATTTCCCAAGTGCTTCTAATTAAGGAAAAAGCTTATTCTGCTATAATTTTTAAAAAATCTTAATCATGATATTTATGGTGCTAGCATATATATTCTATTTTAAAGGCTCTTCTGTGAATTCCACTTTGGCAATTAATGAAATTTTGAGAGATGATCGCTCAGAGGAAAAAAGTTTCAGAGGGTTTTAGTTTCCCTTGCCTATTACAACTAACAAAGAAATTACCGTCACTCACTTTAACAGTGCTAGCAGCACTTGAATATAGTTGATGCTCCGTAAATATCTGCTGAGATCCATTCTCAAGAGATTTATTTGCTTTTCAGCTAACGTGTAACATAAAACGACTAACTCCTAGAAAAACATCCTTTTTCCCAGATTCTCAAATGCCAGAACTCAAGGTCTGTTTCATTCTGTTTGCAGTAACAGCAATGAAGATACAATTATAAATAATTGCCCTCTACTAGATTGTGAATTATTAACTATTTCCTTTGCTCCCTGGTATATAACAGGATCTCAACAAATATTTGTTAAGCAATGAAAACAATATCGACCTTCTTGGGCCCTCTCTCACTCTCTTACTCTCTCCTCCCCTGCCCCCACTGTGTGTGTGTGTGTAAGAGAGAGAAAGTTTTTAGTACTTTAATACTTGTGCACATATACCCAGTGAAAACCTAACCACACTCATAACTTCTTTGAGAGGCCTATTCTGACTATCCTTCTTAGAACTATTCAAAATGAAGTATTTAGCTATCAGAAACAAAAGAATGATACATTACCCAATTCTAGAAGGACTGCACATGATTCAGAATGTTCACAAATTAAATGTTTTAATTAATTTATTTCCATTAATTGACCATTAAAAACATAACTTTGTTCCTAAAAAGTTCTGAAGCAATTCCAAAAAAAAACCCCCAAAAACAAAATATAGTAATCACAAGATAAGCATCAGTCCTATTTGAAAATATTTTTAATATAGTTTATTGATTATGCTACTACAGTTGTCCCATTTCCCCCCTTCATTCCCCTCCACCCTGCACACCCCCTCCCACCCACATTCCCCCCTTTAGTTCATGTCCATGTATCATAAGTTCTTTAGCTTCTACTTTTCCCACACTATTCTTGCCCTCCCCGTGTCTATTTTCTACCTACCATCTATGCTACTTGTTCTATGTACCTTTCCCCTCTCTCTCCTCCTCCCACTTCCCTGTTGCTAACCCTCCATGTGCATTTCTGTGGTTCTGTTCCTGGTCTAGATGTTTGTTTAGTTTGTTTCTCCTTTTGTTTTAGGTATGGTTGTTAATAATTGTGAGTTTGCTCTCATTTTATTGTATATGCTTTTTATCTTCTTTTTCTTAGGTAAGTCCCTTTAACATTTCATATAATAAGGGCTTGGTGATGATGAACTCTTTTAACTTTACCTTATCTGAGAAACACTTTAAATGAAAGCTTTGCTGGATAGAGCAATCTTGGATGTAGGTCCTTGCCTTTCATGACTTCAAATACTTCTTTCCAGCCTTCTTGCCTGTAAAGTCTCTTTTGAGAAATCAGCTGACAGTCTGATGGGAACTTCTTTGTAGGTAACTGTCTCCTTATCTCTTGCTGCTTCTAGAATTCTCTCCTTCATTTTAATCTTGGCTAATGTAATTATGATGTGCCTTGGTGTGTTCCTCCTTGGGTCCAACTTCTTTGGGACTCTCTGAGCTTCCTGGACTTCCTGGAAGTCTATTTCCTTTGCCAGGTTGGGGAAGTTCTCCTTTATTATTTGTTCAAATAAGTTTTCCACTGGTTGCTCTTCCTCTTCTCCTTCTGGTACCCCTCTAATTCAGATGTTGGAATGTTTAAAGAGGCCCTGAAGGTTCCTTAGCCTCTCCTCATTTTTTTGAATTCTTGTTTCTTCCTTGTTTTCTGTTTGGTTGTTTCTTTCTTCTTTCTGGTCCACTCCGTTGATCTGAGTCCCAGTTTCCTCCCATCACTATTGGTTCCCTGTGCATTTTCCTTCATTTCACTTATTGTAACCTTCATTTTTTCATCTAATTTGTGACCAAATTCAACCAATTCTGTGAGCATCCTGATCACCAGTGCTTTCAACTGTGCACTTGATAGGTTGGCTATCTCTTCATCACTTAGTTGTGTTTGCTCTGGAGCTTTGATCTGTTCTTCCATTTGGGCCATTTTTTTTTGTCTTGACGTATCTGTTACCTAGTGGGGGGCAGAGCCTTAGGTGTTCCCCAGCATGGGGCAACCTATCGCTGGGTTGTGACACTTGCTGTATGTGGGGGAGGGGTCCGAGAGGGAACAATGGTGCTTGCTCCACTCTCTGCCAGATTTCAGTCACTTCTGCTGCTTCCCCTAAGCAAACTGGACCCCTCTGGTGCTAATTCCCAGGTGGGTGGGTTTGTGTACATTCTAGGACCCTGTGAGACTTTCCAAAAAACTCTCCTGTGAGGCTGGGAGTTTCTCCCTGCACCTCAACCCCCATAGGTGTTTTCAATCGGTGTTTTAAAGCTTTATTTCCCTGTGCTGGAACCCTGGGTTGCAGGGTCTGTTTTGCTGCCCAGTTTCGCCTGGTTTATCTGTTTGAGAATGTGGGACCACCTGGTTCACCAGCTACTTTGTGCACCAAGCCCCTCCATAAGCCACCACCTCGCTGGGCCTGCCCACTGCTGCCTTTCGCACCTGGAGTCCAGCAGCAGCTAGTTTGCCACAGGTCCTCTCCACCTGGCTGCCTGACTCTGCCCCTCTTACCCCTCTGGATGAATGTTTCTTCTTTAACTCCTTGGTTGTCAGACTTCCATACAGTTCAATTTTCTGTCGGTACTGGTTGTTTTTTTGTTTCTAAATTTTTGTTGTCCTTATTTTGGTTATGTGAGGAGGCACAGTGTATCTACCTACACCTCCATCTTGGCTGGAAGTCTCCCTATTTGATAATATTTTTAATTGAGCCTACTTAAATCAGACAGTCTATTCTGCTTTATTGTAATATGAAATCTTATTCAGGAGCCCTTGAATACCTCCACTGAATACCTCCATTAGAACTACAATCCAAATATAATAAAAGAGAGGACACTTTTCTAGAAATGTTTTGTCACAATTCTCTTAAAAAACTTGTTGGCTATCCATGATATACAATAGTTCGGAATCTTTTTAACTTTAGAGAAAAGTGTTTGCAAAGAAGCCGTATGTACACTAGATTTTTGGAGTTTCTCCCGTAGACAGTGGGATGGGTAGGAAGCCCCGAGAACTAGGGAACCCTGCTGTCCGCAGGGAATTTGGGGCCAGAAGGACCCGCCATCTAAGCACAGGCCTCCACTAGCCAGAGTAGCCAGGTGGCCTTCCCAGCTTCAGAGTTTTCATCTGTAAAACGGCAAATACTCCCTAGCTTATGGAATTGTGCTGAGAATTATATGAAATTATTGTTTGAAGTACTCTGTGTAAAGCCTGAAATGCGGTAAGAGATCTCCAAATGTCACTGTGGCACGAATTGTCATTCCCCACTCAAGTGCACTTCACCCACCCGCTTCCCGTAGTGAGCACTTAAATTTGCGTTTGGGAGAAGTCAGGCAGGCATAGGTTAAGTGCCTGGGAATTTACATCACAAGCCCGCCGCCCACCGTCATGGCCATTACTCGATGACTTACAGATGCAGAAGTATGTGATGCTTACCTTTCACTGCACCCGCCAGAATCAAGCTAAAGCCACCTCTGGAATTTGGCCTAAGAAAAAGTTTCCCTTACTTGACCTCTTGCCCTTCCCTTTCCTGCTGCCCTACTCCCTTACAAGTCTTTCTGGATGTGCTTCTTTAAGAAATTATTTTCACGTGAATATCCTTCTCAGGGACAGCCTCTGGAGAACACAAACTAAGTGGGGATCAACGGATAGTTATTGACACGGCATAAAAGGAACTGAATAGTCCTCCCATCTCATTTCCAGACACTTAGCCCACAACATCCTCTCCTTGGCTTCTCTAATTCAGCCCCAGAGAAGCCACAGGGCCCCGACACGCCATGAATGCACATGCCTCTCCTCTTCCTGTTTAGAATGCTCTCTCTGTGAGAAACACCTGCTCATTCTTCAGGATTCACCTCAAATATACTTTCTTCTGATATATACCTTGAATCTCACCAGAAATATTGCTCTCTTTGTAAGTGCCCTTAAATAGTATCCACATTTTTTCAATAAAATATATCATATTGTATTGGTGAATATGTCTGGGAACTCTTTAGGAACAGTGACTGTACCCTATTTACCTCTGCATTTCACCCAGCTCTGTCCAGCCACCCTTCTACGTGCCTTCAGCCACCTCACATATGATCTGGAAACACTGTATGTGGGACAATGATGCCTTAGTCCCCTTCAAAGTAGGTACCTTGGGACCTCAGTGTTCTCCCTGCATGTCTTCCATAGTTCAAAACACTGAAAAATCCTTTATTGGAATTGCCATCAGCTGTCCCATAGTATTTTCCTGAATCTCACTGAGGGTCTGAAATCTCTTCACTTTCAAAGGTGACATTAGTTTTTGGAAGAGCCATAAGTCACAAGGCGCCGAATTGAGGCTGTAGCAGGGCTGAGTCACCTGAGTGTTTGCTGTTTTGCCTAAAAACTCTGCATGAGATGTGTTACATGAGTGAATGCATTGTTGTGATGAAGCTGCCAATCACCAGTTGACCATAGCTGAGGCCGTTTTCATTGTGTTGCACCTCTCAACTGATGAAGAACATTGAGATTGTATTCTTTATCAATTGTTCAGCCTGGAGGGGGATACTCATGACGGACAACACCTTCCCAATCAAAAAAACACAGTTAACATGGTCTTGACCTTGCTGCAACTTTGCTGTGCCTTTTTCAGGTGTGGAAAACCAGGTGATTTCCACTGGGACAAGAAGGCCTTTGTTTCTGGATTAGAGCCATAGACTCATGATGCATCTCTGGTTAAGACCTTTTTGAGGAAATCTGGTTCATTGGTAGCAGTTTGAATCCAGTCATTAGCAACTGCAGTACAATGTTCCTTCTGCTGTGGTAGCACAAACAATGAAAAAAAAAATTGCCACAACATTCTTCATGCCAAAATTCTGCATCAAAATCTCGGACACAGTAGTTTTTGGAATCCCCAGATCAGCTTCCATTTCTCACACAGTCGCCGATCTTTGTTGACTGCATCCAGTACACATTCAACATTCCAAGGTGTTCAGCTTGTTGCCGGGCTCCCAGAATGTGGATCACTTTCAACAGATTCTCCACCATCTTTGAAACATTTGTGCCACACTTTTATTTGTGTTGCACTCTGCATCGTCCCTGGAAGCCTTCATCCCAGAAAGCCTTCTGAATCACCTGAATAGGTTCCGCAGAGGAATGTTCCAGCTTCACACAAAATCCAATGCAGATTGGATGCTCTGCTCACACTGTCATTTTGAATGGCGACAGCAATACAGTGCACACGCTTCACTCAACAGCATATACTGTCCCCACTGAGTAGTACGGTGAAACCATCATTTTCACACATGCGTTTTCCAGTCCACTCTCCTTGGCTGCCAGGTTACTTTGATGTCATGCAAACTGCTCTTGTTGTATTAACAATGGCTGGACTTTTTCTAGACAGACCTTGCACATGTCCAGAATTCTTTACCCAAACCCTTGGCACCATATGAGCTTTGGAATTCAAAACTTCCAGAGCTTAGAACAAGTATTACAGGCCATGCACCACATCTTACAGAGCATCCTGGCACGTTCTGGGACAGCACTGCAAAAATGAACACGTAGCAGATTCTGTAGTGGTGGAAAGGAGTACTTACACTAAATGGGAAAAATAAAAAATACATATAGCTTCATATCCACTAAGATCAGGTTTTCCCACTGAATGAATTCAGGTTTTTAGAGATTTTTGGGGTTTCAAATTTATAAATACTAAGCAGTTTACGTTTAATAGAAGCTCAATATGTTCATTGAGCTGGACTTAAGAAAACTCCCTCTCATTGCTGTTTTCACTAAATCTCCTTTTCACTTAAAGATATCAAGAGCAACTTTTTAAAAGTTCCTGGATACAACTGCTTTTTACTAGAAGCTAAGAAGAAATCCCGAAAGCACTAGATTTCCTAAGCCAGTTCCTGGAGAAACAGATTATGCTGTTTTGCTGATGCTATGAATGTCAAACATGTGAAGCAGGGTCTTTTACATGAATATTTGAAAATTGTAGAGCCTGAAGTAAGGTCTTTCACATGAATATATAAAGATTGCAGAGCCTGGAATACTACTAATTTGACTACCAAAACTGAGGCTAAGAAACTGCTTTAATGTGTCTTTCATTTGGTTTGCACTTGGCTAATAATAATCTCACAGACATGAAAACTAAGTCCCTCAAAGAGATAAAATCATATTTAATCACTGGAAGCATCTTAACGGGCACTAATTCAATGTCTTCATCTTATAGGTGATAACACCAAGGCCCAGAGAGGTTAACTGACTTTCTCAAGTTCACCAGTTGGTTAGCAGCGAAGTGGAAACCAGAATGAAGATCTCTAGGGTGAGGCCTGTTTTCTCCATGCTGTCCTGTCTCAATGAAACAGTTCTCCTGACGCTGACCCCTTAAGCCTGCTGTTCCAAAGGCACAGTTAAGGACAACTGAAATTCGATTCCCTGAAAGTCTGCATTGCACGCATGGTGCGCTTCCCGGTTCCGTACACTGAAACCGATACTTGAACACGGTAATGAGGGTAGCTTCCCCTTTACTGATCCCACATAATATGTCAAGGTCTGCCCTAGGGCCTAATAAAAGTGAGATGTATGTGGAAGATAGTGCTACTACTAGAACTTATGGTTCTGGAAAGCATAAATTAAAGGCTTAATAAAATTATTTTTGAAAATATCCTTGGATTTTATTCTATGTTTATTGAATTTATTGGGATGACATTGGTTAATAAAATTATGTGGGATTCAGGTATACAATTCCACAACACATCATCTGTACAACTGTACTGTGTTTTTACCACCCCAAGTCTCCTTTCATGATCATTTATTCCCACCTTTACCAAACATATTCTTAGATTTTAAAAAATCATACTTAAAATAAAATGAAACCTACTAAGCTAATTAATCAAATGTTTGATATGAAATGATTCCAGAGGTCAAGCTCCTTGTAACCACTTTTTTGAAATGCTGTCTCTCTTTTAAATGCCACACACATTTTAATTTGCTGGGTCTGCAGCATCACTGAAATGGGGATTTTGAAGTAAGTTCTGATCAAGGAATTTAAACATGAAATTATCAGTTCAAGGAAATAGCAATTTTTAATGTGTATGCCATAAAATTTAAACATGATTTTAAATATCATTGCTTTATTTAAAGAGGTGCAAGTATTTACCCAAGCATTAGGTAGCATTAAACTTCATAAACTTCATGAAAAGATAATTTTTTAGCTGAGTTTTATCTACAGAAAAACTAAGTGGTAATGAAATTGTTAAAAATAAATCCTTTGCCTCCCTGTTTCCTATTACATCATAGTGTCCAGAGAGGATTTTCTTCTCCACTGTGTACCCTCTCTGTCACACACTAGGGAAGGTGAAAAGAAAGAGAAAAAGTGCAAAAGTGTGGTTATGGGTCCACACCTTCCCAGAGATGTGAACACATGTGGTTGGGAAGATAAAGCAATGAAAACTTTAAAACATCAGTTTCCCTCCACCTCAAGCCATTTGGGTTACAAACAAAAGAATCTAAAAATACTCTCCCATCAGCCTCTGCTTTTAAAAAACAGCACTGATTTTCTTCAGTGTAAACATGTGAATCCCTCCACCGAGTCAAAATTACTATAGATTGGAAGTAAAATAAACAATTGGCCATTCTGAAGTACCCTGTAAAAATATTCTATCATCAAACCACTGAAGACAGATTGAGTCCCTTTCACAACTAACAAAGCAGAGCACTAAAAAGGTGGCATAAATACAGATGAAAGAAAATGCTGAAAGAATCCAAGAGGTGAAGCCCTCCCCCACCAAGCCCCCACTTAGGCAAGAGGTAACCATAACATTGATTCTTTCGTAGATCGTGACAGGTCTCATTTGGGTTTCTTAAGAGAGTGGTATAGCTGCATGTCTCATTTTACTAATGATCAAATTTCCCACCAATGTAATTAGGACAACCAGGGCCCTGAGCATTCTTAATTAATGAGAAATTCAAAGCAATTTCACACACTGCATACGCTTAACTTTACAGTCACCTGTTGCTATTTATTTGAAATAAGCAAAATCTCTTTGAAATGTTGGTCAAAAAGTAAGACATTTTTACTTAAATTTATTTTCAAGAGGGCTGTTGGCCTCCAAACTGGCCCCTTATACTGTTAGTACTTCTTTAACCACATTATGTGAAATTATTCATTCTGTTTATTACAAAACAACCAGAATAAAGTGAGAAGCACCACCTTGAAGTGTCAGTTATGCAAAAAGATAATGTGAAGGAAAGATCTAAGTAAAAAAGAAAAAAGCAAGAATTTTTGTTTTCTTTTGTTTTTTCCCCCTGCTGTATCTTCAGTACCTAAGCAATAACTGGCAAATACTAGGCACTCTGTAAAAATTTATTAATGAATAGCTGTCTGGGTCTTTATCACTCACACTTGCCACATAGTCCCAGGAAATGCCTTTGAAACTTCATGAGCCTTGTCTGCCAGACACAGACAGGGAAGCATCAACCCTGCAGACTATTTCTAGCACGACCACAAGCTAAAATATCTACTGGCCCAAAAGAGACATCACACTCAGTATACTACACAGGCTTCCATAAACATGTCTCTCATTTCAGTTCAGATGCTGCCTAGAAGTCATTATTTTTATGCCCATGTGATTATACACATGAGATTTGAAATGTAGCAGCGTGGGTCCAATCAGGAGATAGAAACCACCAAATGATTAAACAGAGAAAGATTAACACAAAGAACAAACTATGCTTAAAGAGTGACTATAAAATATAAGCAACTCTCTATGCTACCCTACAGCTAGGGAAGAGTACCCAAAGAAGAACAAACTTGGAAGTGGTTGTCCCTTACCAAAGCTGGGGTTCAGACCTCTTTAAAGAAGGTATATTTCAGCCCAAAGGAGAGCAGAAAAGTTTACTGGTTTGTTTAGTGTGGAGCTGGGCAAGCAGGAGGCAACCACCCAGAATCGAGGCAAAGAACAGGTGATCAGCACCAGTGGCATGGGCATGCAGAAGGGGTAGGAGCCCTTCACATTGCAAAGGAAATCTGGGAGCCAACACAGTTAGGAAGACTTTGGACACTGGTGCAGGCAGGAAGCTTCTGGGGCACCAGTTCCCATTTTAAGATGGATGCAAAAGGGTTATGACCAGGTGGAGGTTGCGAGGTGGCTGAAGTTACTGAGCCCACGGCTAGGGCAGAGCTCCACCAGATGTTTGTCCTCTGATGCCACTGAGACAGCCCATCGCTCCCATCATCTTGTTGAAGCATGAAACAGCAATGAATCATCAGGAGATATCCTGCCCCCTCCCCCACAATGTCCCTCTAGTACCCTCTATTGAGAAAAGTTAATATGGACTTCCAGCTAAGATGGAGGCATAGGGAGATATGCTTCACTTCCTTGCACAACCAAAAGAGAGACAGCAACAAATTTAAATACAAAAAACAACTGGAACTGCCAGAAAATTTAACTGTATGGAAGCCTGACAACCAAGGAGTTGAAGAAGAAACATTCATCCATACTGGTAGGAGGGGCAGAGATGGGCAGCTGGGGCAGAGATGGGCAGCCTGGGCAGTGAAGATGCAAGGCAAGGTGGTGAACCAGGCAGGTGAGTCAGCGGCTGACAGAGTGGGCAGTCCTACATTCATGTGTGGATTAGCCAGGAGGAATAACTGGGGAGCAAGACAGACCATGAAACCCAGGGTTCCAGTGTGGGGAAATAAAGCCTCAAAACCTCTGGCTGTAAAAATCTGTGGGGGTGGTTGAGGTGGGAGAAACTCCCAGCCTCACAGGAGAGAGGAGAATTCGCTAGAGAGACCCTTGGGGTCTTAGAACATAAACAAACCCACCCACCCTGGAACCAGCACAAGAATGGCCCAATTTGCTTGGAGGTAGCAGGGGAAGTGACTGAAAGCCAGCCAAGAGCTGAGCAAGTAGCATTGTTCCATCTCTGACCCCTTCCCCACATACAGCACCACAACGCAGTAAAGTGGTTTGCCCTGCTCTGGCAAAATACTTAAGGCTCTGCCCCTTACAATATAACAGGCACACCAAGACAAAGAAATATGGCCCAAATGAAAGAACAGATCAAAACTATAGAAAAAGAACTAAGCAAAGAGGAGATAGTCAGCATATCAGATTCAATCAGATGCAGAGTTCAAAACATTGGTAATCAAGATGCTCACAGAAGTGATTGAGTACACATGCAAAATAGAGGAAGAAGTAAAGGCTATGAAAAGTGAAATAAAGGAAATATACAGGGAACCAACAGTGAAGGGAAGGAAACTGGAACTCAAATCAACAATTTGGAAAAGAAAGAAGAAATAAATATTCAATTGAAACAAAATGAAGAAACAAGAATGCAAAAAAATGAGGAGAGGCTTAGGAACCCCTGGGATGACATAAATGATACAACATCTGAATAATAGATGTGACAGAAGAAGAGGAAGAGCAAGAAATTGAAAACTTACATAAAAGAATAATGGAGAACTTCCCCAATCTGTTAAAGGAAATAGACTTCCAGGAAGTTCAGGAAGCTCAGAGACTCCCCAAAAAATTGGACTCAAGGAGGAACACACCAAAACACATCATAATTAAATCACCAAAGACAAAAGATAAACAGAGAATGTTAAAAGCAGCAAGAGACAAGGAGACAGTTACCTACAAAGGAGTGCCCATAGGACCATCAGCTGATTTCTCAAAAGAAACCTTGCAAGCAAGGATCTGGAAAGAAGTATTTGAGGTCATGAAAGTCAAGGACCTACATCCAAAATTACTCTATCCAGCAAAGCTATCATTTAGAATGAAGGGGCAGATAAAGTGTTTCCCAGATAAGGTCAAGTGAAAGGAGTTCATCATCACCAAGCCCTTATATGAAATGTTAAAAAGACTTACCTAGGAAAAAGAAGATGATCAAAACAGTAAACAATAAAATGACAACAAACTCACAACTATCAATAACTGAACCTAAAACAAAAACAAAAATAAACTAAGCAAACATCTAGAACAGGAACAGCATCACAGAAATGGAGATCACATGGAGGGTTATCAGCAGGGCTGGGGAGCAGGGAGAATGCGGGAA
Organism: Anoura caudifer; assembly: GCA_004027475.1. Lineage (NCBI taxonomy): Eukaryota > Metazoa > Chordata > Mammalia > Chiroptera > Phyllostomidae > Anoura > Anoura caudifer. Next base: position 149,216 of record PVKU01000245.1, read on the forward strand.
AAGGTGCAGGGAATAAGAAGCACAAATGGTAGGTACAAAATAGACAGAGGGGGTTAAGAACAGTATAGGAAATGGAGAAGCCAAAGAACTGACATGTACAACCCACGGGCATGAACTAAGGGTGGGGGATGCTGGTGGGAGGGGACGTACAGAGTGGAGGGGAATAAAGGGGAGAAAAAATGGGGCAACTATAATAGCATAATCAATAAAATATACTTAAAAATTAAAAAACAAAGGTTCGTATGCTCACGGTGAAGAGCTGCCTAACAAAATCCCCTCTATTACTACAGGACCTTTATTGAAGAGTATATTTGGAGCTGAGAGACAATAAAGTAATAATTACACAGAATGTTAACTCAAAACATAACATTGTGTGTCTGTTTTTGTGCACAGGACAGTTGCCGTATAAAACCATAGTTCCCAATTTGGATGTAATGCAACCTCAATAGAATCATCTCACGAAGTAAGCATCTCTCCAGCAGTTGCCTCAGAAAGAACTCATTTTGGAGACAGGTCTACACTGACAGCCAAATCGGGTTTGGGAACATATTTCTCCTGAAATAGCCAGTCACATCCCTAGAATAACCAAGTGTCCTAACTAGCAACAGTTTAATGATAACAATTATAGAGAATTACTCCATTCCTATTCACCTGATTCTGACATCTACACCCATCCTGAAATTGTCAAGGAGCCTCTTTATTGTTTCATTATCCAAAATTGCAGTTCCGGCCAAGATGGAGGCATAGGTAGAAACCCTCTGCTTCCTTGCACACCCAAAAGGAGGATAGCAACCAATCTAAAATCAAAAACAACCAGAAGCGCCAGAAAATCAAACTGCATGGAACTACAACAACCAAGGAATTAAGGAAAAAAATCAACCAGAACAACCAGACCAGTAAGGCAGAGGACTACATGGGCCAGGCCAATTCAGAAAAACCAAGGTGAGGTGGCAGACCATGGGGGTGGGGCTGGCTGAAGACGAAACTGAGCCTCAGAGATCACTGTGGACTATGGTGGGGTTGCCACAGTGGAAGAAGCTCCCAGTCTCATGTGAGAGTCAGTTGGAAAGTGCTCTAGAGACGAGCCGGTGAACCGCATTGTTCCCTCTCTAGCCCCTCCCTGACAGGCAGCACAACAGTGAAGCAAGGAGGGTTGCCCTGCCTGGATGAATACCTAAGGCCCCACCCCCTTACAACTTATCAGGTGTGCCAAGACAAAGAAATAGGGCCCAAACGAAAGAACAGAGCAAAGCCTCAGAAAGAGAGCTAACTGATGAGGAGAGAGACAACCTATCTGATGGAGAATTTAAAGCCCTGGTAATCAAAATGCTCATAGAACTGATTGAGCTTGGTCAAAAAATGAAAAAACAAATGAAAGATACCCCAAATGAAATAGAACAAAATATTCAGGGAATCAACAATGACAGGAAGGAAACCAGGACTCAAAGCAAAGATTTGGAACAAAAGGAAGAAATAAACATCCAACCTGAACAGACTGAAGAAACAAGAATTCAAAAAAGTGAAGAGAGTCTTACAAACTCCCGGGACAACCTGAAATGCTCCAACATCCAAATTATAGGGATGCCAGAAGGAGAAGAACAACAGCAAGAAATTGAAACTTACTTGAACAAATAATGAAGGAAAACTTCCCCAATCTGACAAATAAATTTCCAGGAAGTCCAGGAAGCCCAGAGAGTCCCAAAGAAGTTGCACTCAAAGAGGATACACCAAAGCACATCATCATTAAGTTACCCAAGATTAAAGACAATGAGAGAATCTCAGAAGCAGCAAGAGAAAAGGAGACAGTTACCTACAAAGGAGTGCCCATAAGGCTATCAACTGATTTCTCAAAAGAAAACTTACAGGCAAGAAAGGAGTGGAAAGAAGTATTCCAAGTCACAAAAGGCAAGGACCTACGTCCAAGATTACTCTATCCAGCAAAGCTTTCATTTAGAATGGAAGGGCAGATAAAGTGCTTCCTAGATAAGGTCAAGTTAAAGAAATTCATAGTCACCCAGCCCTTATTATATGAAATGTTAAAGGGGCTTATCTAAGAAAAAGATAAAAAATATGAACAATAAAATGATAACAAACTCATAACTATCAATAAATGAACCTAAAAGAATAAAAGAGAAAAACAATGAAAACAAAAACTAAGCAAGCAACTAGAACAGGAACAGAATAAGAATAGAATAGGAAAATGAGAGGAATCAATATTTGCTCCTAAGGTAACTCAAATCTAGAGTTTGTACATGTATCCACCTTTCCCCAAAAGAAGCAAATAAGAAAAAACCTTTCAGGTTATTTTGTGACTCTGGCATATAGAATAACCCAGAAGACCAGAATCATAAAATCTATTAAATATTCTGTGACATGACCTAAGGAAAGAACTCCAATAAAACTTTGGAAATTAATATATAAAGCAAAGTGTTTCTCTCCTAGGAGTATCTAGCATCTTGAAAGAAAATAATTAGTTAATAAAAACTAGGCTCATATCTTGAATTATCTGAACTAATCCTGATCACACCAAGCTTCTTGAAGTATTCCCTTAGAGAATTTCTAAATGTATTTGTTTTAAAAAATAATTTTCACTTTGATTAGCTAGCCATGATTTGCAGAGGAAGATTTGAATTCCTCTTGAAGAGTGGTTTGATAAATTACTTTTTGCTGCTCAGGGAAGGTCTGGGAAAACTTGGTGAAAGTTAATAAATAAACCTGGTGAAAGTTAATAAATTATGTTCTTAGTTTGTAAATTTTCATATTTTACCTGTTATTTTATTAAACAGTTATCAGAACCTCCATTTGCCTGCAGCCCCTGATGCCCCCACCCCCAACTGTTGTGCAAATACCTGCAACAAGTAACAACTAATGAAATACTAGAGGCAAAAAACATGTTCTGACTAGTTTATACCATATACACAGCTCAGACTCCAACTATGTAGCTGGGAACGGGTATGTTAGAGACCTAACCTACAGGTAGGTGTGTTAAACTCTATTATTCAAACTCCAGGCTTTATGATCTAACAAAAAGCAACTGCCCTTCCTGATTTCTAATTATCCAGCATGTGATTTATGACCAGAACCAGTGAACGTCCATTTCTTGACAATGAAAAAATGGTTATAACTGCACAGTTCTGCTGGAGGATTGGACCATGTGCAAGTTTAAGAGTTCAAGAGTATTACTTAAGTAAAATTTCCATCGAGTAACCACATACTTTATATGTAAGTGTAATAAGATGTTAATTTTAACTTTTCCTGTTTCCTCAAGAGTTCCTGCAGGATAATCAGTGAAATATTACTTATGGAGGTCAAACTAATTCCTGAAATCCTTGGCTATCACCCACTTTGAGTCTCCCAAAGGTGGCTTGGTGAGAGGTACATAGACCCATGGAGTTGGTGTACACGAAGGCCTGTAACTAACTGTCCCCTGGAAAATTCTAGAGTCAGGAAGATGGCTTCGGCTTTCCTGAAGACGAGAGGAGGAGAGAGGGCTAGGGTAGAAGCGGGAGTGAGATGCACTTCTGCTGGCAGTAAGTAAGGGTGGACGTGCTAGCTTCCCACGGACTAGATAGAGGCTTAACAAAAGGCGCACCTGGAAGAGCAAGGTGTCTTCAAGTTGATTTCCACAGACAATCTGGTGGGATGAATCTCTAGAGAGAAGTTTGAAGCCATAGAGACATTATCTATGATAGATATCTACAAACAGAGCAACCCAGAAAAACAATGTACATGAGGAAGTAAGCATTGGGATACCTGCCCCAACGGAGACCATTATTTAACAGCCAAGAGGAACTTCAGATCCCCCCCAGCTGTGTGCACCCTTTTGTCTCCTTTACTCATCCCTATTCTACTCCCCCAAACCCCAGGAGAGGTAGAAGCAGCGAATTGGGGAACAAGAAAATACAAGAGAGAGAAATGAAAAAGACAAACTATACTCGTCATCCTACTGTAAACCTCAGAAACTGAGTTAAACCTGACTCAGTTGACGTAGAGAAGTCGGATTGCATGAGACTGTGAAACTTGGATATTAGACAGGACTTTTCAAATATGAAAAAGAGAGATAATTCTATTTATCAATCCCTGAAAGTAACTGGGAAAGACACAAGACCTAACTGGGAACAAAATAGCAGCTGTGGTAGCAGCTTGATAAAGACCATTCAACACATCAAAGCAGTGGTCTAATAAAAGCTGGACAGAGGTCATAAATTACACTGGAATTCTTACGTCAGGTTTCTTACTTGCTCACCACCTTGCCAATGAGTCTCAGCTACATCACCCCCAGACTGGAGGGAAAGCTCTTACTGCTGCAATCTAAGGAACGTCCAACACAAAACACGCACTCCAATAAAAGGACAAAGAGGAAGAACAGAAACAGCTGGAAAGACCGTGTTTTGCCCCTGCATCCAGCATTGTAAGGCACGCGCTGTCTGGGAAATAGCCCACCGTAAGCTGCCGTATAAATGAGGGGGATGCTGAGGGTCTTCCGAGATCTACCCTCAGGGTCCTGGGGTAAAAGGCAGGGAGCGAAGGATCGCACTTCACCCTTTGACATGGTGACACTTCATCACATTCCCTCAGCAAAAAAAAAAAAAAACATGACCCTGTGAATGTGTGTGTCTGACTAGTGTGAACATATTTCTTCCTGCTGTTAGGGCAAAGCTTGGAAAAAAGTGGAAGGTGAAGGAAACTTTTCTCCTCTGAGGGGCAGAAAGAGCTCCCACAACCTTACTTGGTGACTTTTTGGAGTGCTGCTTGAAGAATCAACACAGCTCCTTTGAAGAAACTACACTATGACCGGAGTAATGATTTTTCTGAATCCATTAATAGCTCTGCTTCCTACTTCTCTTTTTGCTGTGAACATCTAATGTTACCGATTCCATCACCCCTTAGAGCAGCAAGTTTCTGGCCATCGAAACCATGTCATGACTTCCGACTCAAATAGCAAAACAGTGCTTCCTCAATACCTGTTCCGTGGGCACAGCTCACAGAAGGAAATAAATGTATTTCAATTTGTGGTGATTAAGTGAAATTGTATTAATTAATACATATATGAAATGCACAATGTTATTCATTCTGGACCAAAATTACACAAATTGAAGTGAAAAGTCTACAACTTTTCAGAATCTTCATGTGTGTGTGTACACATATATATGCACACATATACACACACATATACACATACATACACACATATCTTTATATGTGTATATCATATCATAAAGACAATGATAGCACACTTTTGCTGAGTGCTTAACATAAACCAGGCACTCAGCTCAGCACTTCATATACACTACACTCTCTATATAATTTACATACTCACAATAACCCTCAAATCTACCATTTTCATTTCCAGGAGATGAAAAGTTCAACAACTATAAATGACTTATTCAAGAACACATGGCTCACAAGTGGTAGAGAAAATATTTCAATGCAAGTCTTCACACTTTTCACCAAAATGCCTCTTCTTAGAATAAAGAGTACCCTGAATTTTAATTCTTAGACCTTTAGTGCCAGTACCTTCAGGAACAGGTGGTTTATATTGTGACATGAAAAGGTACACAGCCTGTTCCAGTTTTCACTTAGTGGGACAACCACCTGTATACCAGGGGCCATTTTGAGAAATCCTAAAACAAGGAATGAATGAAAATGACTGTGTAAATAGCCCATTTCCAGTCTTCAAGGAACGCTTGGTGAATAACATTATTTTTAAATGAGTAGTTTAACACATTGATTTCATTTATTATACTGGATATGGACTTCCACGTGGGCCATACAATTTTATTTCATATTTATCACAGAAATTTCACTTTAATTTGAAAAATGAAGAAAGGCTTTTAGGAAGTGATATTGTTGTGTGTGTGCTTTCTTGCTACATTTTACGTATTTATTTGAATGGTAGCAATGCCTTTTGCCTTTTCTTGGATACATGTCTATGTCTTGTATCCCATCAGGGTCCTAAGAACAAGAACTTTGTGGTTGCATGGTGACTAATATGGTGTTAAATACGGAATTGTTGGTTGTTTTATCTAATACATAAGGAAGCAGAAGAAGAAGAATATGAGTTTTAAAAAAGTAAAAGTAGATTAGGAATGACGAAATATTTCATTTGGCACCTCCTACAGCTAAAATGCCCATAGCCCAGCTATCACTGTCGATTTCTTTAAAATCAAACATTATTCTATAAACACATATTTGCATCGTAGTGATGATGCAAACAAGAAGCTGCATTCCAAGACATTAATATTCCAATAAATGAAAGCGGAAGCCCCCTTGCTACCAATGCCTTGCCTCAAACAGCTTTGGGAGCAGTGAGTATGTCCAAGGGGCATCACCTGAAGACCTGTTTGGGCCACTGGCATCAGGAGTGACAGGTCTGGAGAGGATCGGCAGAAGCAGGGGACCCCAAAGGGTACCAGGGAGAGTTGGCCTGTGAGTTCACAAGCTCCTTCCCTACTCGCTCACGTTCCTGTCAGCTTCCTTCCATTCCTCTGCAGAGATGTCCGTGAAAGTCAGGGCTGCTCTGAGCTCTGCTGGATGCAAACAGCCCCCGTGGACTTGTATCAGAACTGATGCCCATCCCTCAGCAGCATGGCCTGGAGTGGATTCGGAGTCATCCTCAGATGGCCTGTGCCCACTCCTTCCTCCACTCCCATATCCCGAGCAAGCATAGGACCCTCAAGGCAAGGTAAGAAAAGTTTTCCTCAGGAAGGTGTTCCTGGGTCCCGCAGTGCATCCATCCACTGATGCTGCAGTGAAACATCCCCAGGATTGGGGGTGATTCCTGGCTACTGATTGCTAAGGGGGGCTTCTGAGGTGCCCTTTCATCCTCACTGGAGAGGAGAGCAGAAATTTTCCTCTTACTTATGAGCACCTCAGTGTGGTTCAGAAAGCAGAAGACCTGAAACAAGGCACCTGACTCCATGGGTTTCCCAAGGCGCTCTCCCTGCGCGTGTCTTTGTGAGTGGAATGAACTGAGCTCTCAAGTTTGTGTCAGTTCCACAGCCACTCAAAAAGCACCAGCCCCTCTCACAGAGCCCTGAATTCTTCCTGTTTCTGCCAGGTTTCTACTCTTTCTTGCACAGGAGTCTGAAGCCCACAATCACACAGGAAGGCTGAGCGGTGCAGGGGGAAGTAAATGAAAATTTACGTTTCAAAGGTGTTTTTAGCTGCTTCAGGAAGACCTATCACCTACTCTTTAGACGCCAACCTACAATCAGCTCTGATGCAGAGTGGACCCTGGTCCACCTCTCAGATCATTAAACCCTCCTAATCTCAGGCTGGTCCGCATTTCACTGCTGAAGTTTTCAGCTGAGTATTCACCGCAATCGCTTCACCCGACTGATTTAAACGGGGGAATGCATTTTTCTCTTAACTTATTTAATCTTTTCCTTATTAACAAAAAAGGCCTTAAGTCAGAAGGTCAGCACTTTGATGACCTTCTACCGAAGATCAGTAATTTGTCTTTCTATGAAACAAAGTACTGATCTCTTTCGAGAAAAGCTCTGTACACACATAAGGCATTACTGCATCTGACCCTTCCAAAACTGAGCTTTCTGACCTTTACAAAACTCCCACCTTCTTTCGGGGTTTACGAACCATTAATAACACCCATATTTGTGCCTTCTTAACTACTTCCTATATGTTGTTTAGTATTGCAAAGCAGTGCAGTGGAGTAGACACAGACTGCTCCCACTCATTTCCAAGCTATGGTAACAGCTTGGTTTCCTAACCTTTTTTTTTCTAGGTTTCTTAACCTTTCTGCGCCTCAGTCTGCTGATATGTAAGATGGTCACGTAAATGTGCTTCTTTATAAGACTTGTGCAGAATGAGTTAATAAATGTGAAGCATTGGAACATAGATTTGGGTTCTACTATATCAGTCATAATTTCTCAAAACAACCTATTTCTTGTGTCTATAGTTAACTGCCAATCTCTGCTCGAGTGGGCCTCCACCCTACAGGGATGGCGATCTTTTATTCTTGTTGTTGACTGAAAATCTTAGAACAGTATTAAGTATATAAAAATTATTTTTTTAAAAATCTCTAAATAACCTAAAATCTTCTTAATTCAAACCCTCGATTCTAGTCCCATAGGAAGAAGGGAAGATAGATAAGAAAAGGAAAGAAGTAATGCATCTATGCATGTAGATTATATTTTTATATTTTGCCTTCCACCTGCTGTTTCAGAGTTTTAAAATAAGCTTTACTAGAAATAGTCATACCAACTAATATAAATTTTTTCACTGGAAAGATACTTATTTAGAATTCCAACAGAAGAAACAGCAATATTTGTAGCAAAGCAGTTTGTTATAACTGATTTAATGATCGGGGAGCTAAGGCAGATGAGGGTAAATCTTTTACTTTTTTTCTATATTAAGTATAGAAATCTGCCTTATTTTTTATTTGTCAGTATTTCTCCAACTCTGAAAACAACAGAATTTCTATAACCTTCCATGTATTGACAACGCAAAGCGCAGAAGCATCTAGGCCTTCAGATCCACAAAGAGACAAAGGTGGAGATAAAAGTGCACCTGAGCTCCAAACAGCAGATGAAGCTCCTGTCGCCGCCACCACAGGTAACTGAGCAGACACGGTTGTTGTCTGGGTTGGCTTCTCAAGTCAATGAAAACGAAGTATACAGGCTCCCTGCCCCAGGTTCATTTTAATTCCTCACTCAAAGCCTTTCATTCAATCATCTACCAAGTACCTAAGGAAAGTTCTATTTCACGCAGAATGTACTGGTTAAGTAGCTGGAGAAATGTTCTTTGTATATGCATTCATCTCCCAGTAGGTCATTTAATAATAATGATTATAATTATATCTTGAATCCAAACAGTGCCTTTAGCACTACTTTCTCATCAGTCAATTGTTATTTCTTTGACAGTTTTCTTCTCAATGCTTACCTATAAAATGGAAAGATGTAGAAGACGGAATACTTGAACGTACAGGGGGGTCCAGCACAAATAACGTCCCTTTGTTTCATTACAAAATCATAAGCATCTAATTCTGTAACATAACAACATCACACTCAAGCACACCAAATGACATTTTGGGTGAAATGTTCCAATTTCAACTATAAACTATGACACCCATATAAATTGCCCTGCCAACCACACTCAAGCAGGTGTTACTTCCGTTGGAATGAAGATATGTATAAAAACAGGATCAAATACAGCGATGCCCAGAACAAATTACTACATTCTGTTTTGTGATTTATGGTTTATGTGCCAAAATGCTCATAAAATCCGGGCTCAATAAAAGCCTGAAGGCCTTTGAAAAGGGATCGTCTGCTACCACCGCAGGCCATTGGGGGAGCAGAGTGCACGCTTTCTCCATGCGGCCGCAAGACACGAAAGGAAGAGCCTTAGCTTCCAGGTCAGGAGGACCAGCCGTGCAAGCGAAGGGAAACCCGCACTCTACCCTTATCCATGTAGCCTTCCGCAAGCTTCCCAATTTCCTTAAAAGTTAGTTTCCTCTGTAAAAATTTGGAGTGCAGATTAAACCAGATAATATAAGCACACAGTAAGCACTCAAAAAGCAGTTGGCATTTTTACTATTCTCTAAGCCTCAAAGATATCAGCTGTAGAGCTTCTGTGGTAGAGATAGTACTATTAAGAAAAAAGGTCATCATTAACAATATATATTATATTTATTGAGCATTTAATACACAGGGTGAGGCAAAAGTAGGTTTCCAGTTGTGAGTACATGAAACACAGAGTTTATTCTGGTACTATTATTTATTAATTATTGTATTATTTTCCATACAAACAACTGTAAACCTACTTTTGCCCAACCCTGTTTTATAGGTTAATTTTCACAAAAATAGAATATATATTAATATAGAATACAAGAGAGAATATATATTATTATCCTATCTGACAGATAAGATTGAGCACATCAGCACCTTTGGTGCAGCACAGACGTTAGCCTCAGCAACCTCAGAAATCTTGATAGCAGTGTTCACTTCTACATGGCCCCATTTCTTAGAACATTTCCAGGCATATATTGGATGCTCATAAATATTGTTGACTGACTGAATAAATTAACAAGTGACCTTATCACTTTGATGTGCAGAGATTTTCCTTGTGTTTAGGCAAAACTTAAATTTAGTCACTTCCTCTGGTTTACCAGTCTACAGTCAGAGAACAAACATTGCAACTCATGCATCAAGCATCTTCCATCTGCTGAAATACAGTAACTCGCTCGCCCCAGAGTTTCAGATGCAGAGATTGAAAGTAGACCTCCCTTGTACATATTCTCCTTACCCTCCTTTCCTGTGACTAAATTCGTTGTAGTATATTGATTTGCGTTACATCAATTCCAGTCTTGGTTTATGCCAAGAACACTCTTCAATTCCCAGCCCTGCCACAGACATCACAACGGCTGCTGCCCCATGGACCACCCTGCCCCTTTGGGTCTGCACTAGGAGAACAGATGCCCTGCACTGACAGTGACTAAGATGCTACCCCAGGCTCTTCTTTGTGCTGTTTCTGAACTCCCCAGTTCTGAGTGAGCAATGTTCATAACCAGCTAGTAACGTCTCTGTAATGTTTCCTCCTCGGATAAGAATATCTACTGAGTTATGACGGGGATTAAACGAGGAAATGCTTGGAAAGTACCTGTGGAGCCTTAAAATTGTGTCTAACTTTGTACATATGTTGGAGAAGGAGTGAATGTCAAGATGGAGAAAAATATTGAAAATTTTTTAAAATTCCAAAAAGCAAACAGCTCTCTGGTAGACACAATTTTTTCTTGCCTAAGGTGCTTTAATAAATAATAAACCTTATAGCTATTTACTTATAACTGAAAGAGGAATCCTGCCAGAGAGCAATAAATTATTGCTGTAATATAAGGAACAAAACAGAACAAGGTTTGTATTTTTAAAAGGTATATATTTTAAATTTTTTCCAAACCAATCCAGAAAACTTGCAAAGAGACCGTGAAATAAATCTTGACACGCCGTGAGCCCTTGAGATCACACCGCTGCATGTGGCTCAGCTGCATAAGGGCCTAAAAGCGAGTAGGGCAGCGAAGAGGGAGCACTTAGAGCAATGGCACGTGTGGGCGATGAGACACTCAACAGGGTAGCGCAGCTCCCAAAGTCAGATTTTGCTCTCGTTGTGTTATTTTGGTCGTTATAAATATGATCACTTCTGACTCAGTTAAAGTTATCCCAGGCTACAGGACTGTTTTCAGCATTTAAATTAAAACATCCAAGAGAGAGACAAACACAAAGTAATTTGGAAATGAGTCTCTTTAAATATGTTTCCACGCACTCTTGTAAGAGAAGTTTAATGTAAGCCCACACAGAAATCAGGCAAAAGACAAAACTTGAGATAATTAGACATTTATATGATATCTCTGAAAAAGTATCCAAATAATTTTTCTTAACTCAGTTTGGTTAATCCTTTTTTTTTTTTTTTTTTGGTTAATGCTCATTTAGTCCCATCAATATGTAACACCAATACTATTTCTCCATTTTGTTCTTTGTGATCCCCAAGACATTACCCAGCTTTTACTTTCACAAATATTTCTTTTTTTTTAAGACTTTATTTATTTATTTTTAGAGGGGGGAAGGGAAGGAGAAAGAGAGGGAGAGAAACATCAATGTGTGGTTGCCTCTCATGTGGCCCCCACTGGGGACCTGGCCTGCAACCCAGGCATGTGCCCTGACTGGGAATCGAACTGGTGACCCTTTGGTTCTCAGCCTGCACTCAATCCACTGAACTACACCAGCCAGGGCTCACAAATATTTCTTAGCTTTCAATTTTGGCTTAATAGCTTTTACTCATTGATTTTGGATCTGAACTTCAACATTTAGATAAATAACAAAACTTGAAGGAAAATTCAACTAATCTTGCTAAAAATAATGATCTCTCTTATCTTTTTTCTCCTTCTAAAGTTGCAATTTGCTTTTGTTGATTCAAAAATTTTATGATATCACCACAAAAACCCTACTCTCACTACTATATTTTTAGGTTTTATTTATTTATTTCTAGAGGGAGGGGGAGGGAGAAAGAGAGGGAGAGAAACATCAATGTGTGGTTGCCTCTTGCACACCCCCAACTAGGGACCTAGCCCATAACCCGGGCATGTGTCCTAACTGGGAATCGAAGTGGCAATCCTTTGGTTAGCAGGCCAGTGCTCAATCCACTGAGCCACATCAGCCAGGGCTATTCTCACTACTATTATAATATAGTCACACACAAAACCTTAATATTTTTACTCATCAAAAAAAGTAAAAACATAACAATGAGGGTTTATCATTCACTTTGGAGACCACTTTACTAAAGGATTTATCATAGGTTTCTATTAAACAGAGTGCTTCTTTCATGCATTTATTGCACTATTTATTTAAAAAAATAAATTTCAACATTTTTCAGGACTGTATCTATTGCCCAAAGTGTGGTAAACTGTAATCCGTGAAAAATAACTACATTTCATAACAGATCAAATAAAGTACTCCACACAGATTTCTAAACAAACACACACTTGGCTTGGAGGAGTTTTGTTTGTTTCTAAGGAAATTCAAGAGTTCATAGCCCCATTTACATCACAGGATGCTCTGAATATTATGAGAAGAGGGGTGAGGTAGTGCTAATGCCCTAAGGAGACGTATGAGGGTAAGAAGGAGAATTAAATAGGGAGGGCAAGGAAAGGAATCAACTCCTAGATAATGTCAGGATGCAATGCTCCATGAATATTCACATTTCTGCACGGTCAGGAATTTCTAAACAACGATTGCTAGCAACTTTGGGTAAAGGATAATAGAACAGTAAGCCTAATAACAGAGATCTCCAGAGAGATACAGAGTCTCAACTTTCCTTGAAGCCCTTTATTTACCTTCCAGGGTGTGATATAAGATTTCCCCCTTCTGTCTCCAGAGAGAAATTGTTTCTATTCCAGAGCAAAGGTTTCTCTACATCTTCTGAGGGAAGAATGAACAGATATGTCAGTCATTCTATACACGATCCAAGATGCATAATTTTGGGGTTCCTCTCCTATGGTACATGTGCAGGGATATGAGACCTTCATTTTTCACTCTGTAAGGAAGTGGGGCCTGGAGAATGGGCATGCTATGTGAAAAGTAGTTTGTCAACTTCCTGATCCAGAAAACTTGTATTCCCTATTAGGGTAAATAAAAAAATAGATATAAAATATTAACAGAGAAAAAGAGAATTTGTGGATAAAGAAAGGGAGTTAAATTGACGGCAGAGAGAAAAACCTTTATATTGACCAAAATATCTCAATTTTGGCACTACTGACATTTTGGCTTAGGTTGTGGGAGACCATACTGTGCATTGCAGTATGTTTAGTTACCCCCCTAGACTCTGTCCACTAGATATCAATACCCCCTCACACCACCTCCAGTCAAGATAACAAAAAATATTGCCAAATGTCTCCGGGGCTGCGAAATCAACCCTGGTTGAGACCACTGATATAGACAGATTAAATGTCATCTACTATGGCCTCAAATTCATAATAGGCTTCAAATCAAGTGGTCCCAGTTCAACTATCTTTTTCCTATGGCTTTAGCAAACATTACCTCAGTGTTGTTTGTGTCATTAAATTGAAGTCACTATATCTCAAGACAATACTTTATGAGATTATTCTATTTAAAATGGTCTCTTTCTAGGATAAATTATGCAATAAATTAAGTGACTTACTGAAGCCAGAAGCCCAATTAATTGGAGAGTAGTAGTTCAATTTAAAAATAAAACATTAATACATGAAGATGTTCACCATCTACAGAATTTTAAGATAAGAATGGATATAAAACCAAGGTGATACTGAGACAAAGAAGGATGCTACCTAATGATAAAGGGAATAACCCAACAGGAGGACATAACCCCAGTAAACATTTATGCACCAAACATAGGAGCGCCTAAATACGTAAAGCTAATCTTGATGGACATAAAGGGAGAGACTGACAGAAATACAGTCATAGTTGGAGAATTTTACATCCCATTGACTTCAATAGATAGATCTTCCAAACAGAAAGTCAACATGGAAACAGTGGCCTTAAAAGGCATCTAGACCAAATGTATTTAATTGATCCCTTCAGAGCATTCCATCCCCAAACAGCAGAATATGCAAACATTTCAAGTGTACATGGAACACTTTCTAGGATAGACAACATATTATGACAAAAAATAAGTATCAATAAATTTAAGAAGATTGAAATAATATCAAGTATCTTCTCTCACCATAATGCTATGAAACTAGAAATCACAAGAACAATGGAAAATACACAAACACATGGAAGCTAATTAACATGTTATTAAACAAGGAATGGGTCAGCAATGAGCTCAAGGAAGAAATAAAAAGATACCTTGAAATAAATGAAAATGAGGACAACAATCCAGAATATGTGGGGCACAGAGAAAGCAATCCTAAGAAGGAAATTCATAGCATTAAGGCCTATCCCCAAAATAAAAAACAAACAAGCAAACAAACAAAAACAAGAAAAAGCTCAAATAAATGATAACTTTGCACTTACAGGAACTTGAAAAAGAACAACAAACAAAGCCTAAAGTGAATAGAAAAAAAGGAAACAATAAAGATCAGAGCAGAAATACATGATTTAGACTCATAAAAATGATGCAAAATATCAATGAACACAATAGCTGGTTCTTTGAAAAGATAAACAACATTGACAAATCTTTAACCAGACTCATCAAAAAACAAAACAAAACAGTGAGGAACCAAATAAATAAAATCAGAAATGAAAGAGGAAGAATAACAACTGACACCAAAGAAATACAAAGGATTGTAAGAATTTATTATCAACAACTATATGCCAATAAACTGGACAACCTGGACAAAATGGATAAATTCCTGGAAACACAATCTTCCAAAACTAAATCAGGGACAATCAGAGAATCTGAGTAGACAGATTATATCTAGTGAAATTGAAGCAATAATCACAAAACTCCCATCAAACAAAAGTCCTGGACTACATGGGTTCACATGTGAATTTTATCAAACATTCTGAGAAGAACTAATGCATCTCCTTCCCAATATATTTCAAAAAATCCAAGAAGAGGGAAAGCTTCCAAGCTCATTTTATTAGGCCAACATTATATTAATTCCAAAACCATATAAAGACACCACAAAGAAAGAAAATTATAGACCAATACCCCTGATGAACATAGATGCTAAAACCCTCAACAAAATGTTAGCAAACTAGTACAGCAATGCCTCAAATAGATCATACACCATGAGCAAGTGGAATTTACTCCAGAAATGCAAAATTGGTACTGCATTCACAAATCAGTAAGTGTGAGTTACCGCATAAACAAATTAAAGGCTAGGTTACAGACCACATCATCAAAGCAATAGATTAAGAAAAAGCATTGATAAAACCCAGCACCCACTTATGATAGAACCTCCCAGTGAAGTGGGAAAAGAAGGAACACATGTAAACATAACAAAGGCCATATATGACAAACCCACTGCCAGCATCATACTCAATGGGCAAAAATGATAAGCATTCCCCTTAAGATCGGGGACAAGACATGGATGCCCCCTTTTACCTCTCTTATTCAACATAGAACTAGAAGTCCTAGCCACAGAAATCAGACAAGAAGAAGAAATAAAAGGCATCCAAATTGGACAGAAAGAAGTAAAACTCTTTATTTGTAGATGACATGATACTGTACATAGAGAACCTCAAAGAGTCCAACAAGAAACTACTAGAACTGATAAATGCACCATAAATATGGTGCATTTTATATGTCAGTAATGAACTAACAAGGAGGAAACAAAGAAAACAATCCGATTCACAATTGCTTCTAAAAGAATAAAATTCTTTTAGGAATAAATTTAATCAAGAATGTAAAAGATCTGTACTCAGAAAATTATAAGACACTGAAGAAAGAAATTGAAGTAGATACAAATAAGTGGAAGCACAAACCATGGTCATGCATAGGAAAATTAACATCATTAAAATGTCCATGCTACCCAAAGTAATCTACAGATTCAACACTATTCCTATCAAGATTCCAAGGATGTATTTCACAGAACTAGAACAAATATTTCAAAACTTTATATGGAACCACAAAAGGCCCCGCATAGCAACAGCAGTCCTGAGAAAGAAGAACAAAGTTGAGGGAATCATGCTACTTAATATCACACTATACTTACAAGGCCCTAGTAATCAAAACAGCATGGTACTGGCATGAAGACAGACACATAGATCAATGCAACAGAATAGAGAGTCCAGAAATAAACCCACACTTTTATATCCAATTAATATTCAACAGAGGAAACAAGCACATACAATGTCCTAAAGATTGTTTATTCAATAAATGGTGTTAAGAAAAGCGGACAGATAGACCAAAAAAAATGAAACTAGACCACCTTATTAAACCACAAACAACAATAACTTCAAAATGAATTCAAAACTTAAATGTTGGACCCCAAATTATAAAAATTCTAAAAGAAAATATAGGCAGCTAAATCTTGGACATTGCTCATAGCAATATTTTACTAGAAATATCTCCCCAGGCCAGGAAAACAAAAGAAAAAATAAACAAATTGTACTATATCAAACTAAAAAGTTTTTGCACAGCAAAGGAAATCATCAACAAAATAAAAAGACAAACAGAATGGAAGAACATATTCACTGATATATCTGATAAAGGGTTAATAACCAAAATTTATAAAGAACTTATAAAACTCAACACCAACAAAACCCAATTAAAAACTGAGCAAAGGGATCTGAATAGACACTTCTCCAAAGAGGACATATAGATGGCCAATAGACATACGAAATGTCATGCTCAATGTCACTAATTATCAGAAAAATGCAAATTAAAACCTCTTGAGATACCACCTCACACCTGTCAGAATGGCTATCATCAATAAATCAATAAACAAGTGCTGGCAAGGATGTGTAGAAAGGGGAACCCTTTTGCTCTATTGGTGGGAATGCAGACTGGTGTAGCCATTGTGGAAAGCAGTATGAAGATACCTCAGAAAATTAAAAATGGATCTGCCTTTTGACCCAGTGATTCCACTGCTGGTAATATATCCAAAGGAATCCAAAACACTAATTCAAAAAAAATAAGTACCCCTATGTTCATTGCAACATTATTCACAATCACCAAGATATAGAAGGAAGCCCAAGTGTCCATCAGTAGATGAGTGGATAAAATAACTAGGAGAAATTTACACAATGAAATATTACTCGGCTGTTAAAAAATAAGAAATTTTTGCCCTTTGTGGCAATATCGATGGACCTGGATAACATATGTCAAGTGAAATAAGCCAATCAGAGAAATACAAATGCCATATCATTTCACTCATATGTGGAATCTAATGAAAAACTGAACTAACAAGGAAAATGGGGACAGACTCATAAGTGGAGAACAGGATGACAGCTAGTGGGCAACTGGGAGGAGAGGTGAGGGGGATGGAGAGACTGAGCAAAAAGGAGAAAGGACTCATGGACATGGACAACGGCGTGGTGATAGAAGAGGAGGCTGGGGGTACCAGGGGATTAAATGGTAACGGAAGATAAACACAGTAAATTTTTTTCAAAAAATAATTCTCTTCCTCAAATTGAGAAAAAAACTATCTCCTTTAAGCTCCCAACCACTGATCCAGTGGGCCATTCAAACAAATCAAAACCCCTTCCTACATACAAATCAGATCATGACATATTGTGTTCAATATGATATTTTTCCAATATCTTTGCTTTTCTGAATTAAATACCTATGATTACTGCCACCATCTTTTAGGAGCCCGATTTTAAGTCCTTCCATTCTCTCGGCCATTCTCTGAAATGCTTACAGTTTGCTCAGAGAGCTTTTATATTCTGGTTTCTAAAAGTTAAATGCCATGTTCCAAATGTGATAGGAACAACACCCTGTAAACGAAGACAGCAGAGTGACCACGCACCGCCTTTCTTCTCCTGTGGCCTAGAACGGCTGTGTTTAGGGATAAAGCAGAGAAGGGACAGAAGGACTTCCTGAGGTCCGGGGTAAAATTCTGAAGAACAATAAAGAAAACAAATTCTGTTCGTCTCAGTAACAAAGAAAATTATCTTCTGAAAGAAAATTTTAAAATTAAAAATGGCTTCATCTCTTTTGTCAGACACACCATAGTTAATATATTTATATTAAACTTACTCTCAATTTCAACTAGAAAAATTTCCCCTTCACATGTGATGCTGCCAAATCCCTAGTATCTTAATTTGTGAAGTTAGTGTTTGGATACATGTTTAAAATGTTATATTTAATTTTATATTTAGGCTTACATTTAATTTTATACAAGTTTGGAATCTCTGTAATAGTATTTTCTAGATCTGTATTTAAGATTAACATTGATCTCCCAGTTCTGTAGCTATGAACTCTGCATTTTCATGCTTTAAGAAAAATCTGGTGGAGAGATTAAGCGAAGGAAAAAAATAAAAGCAGGACTAGTGGACATGCCATACTATAGTGACTGCCAGAGGGGGGGTGGCTGGGGGGAGGTAGAAGGTAAAAAGGGGGGAAAGGTGGTGACGAAGGGAAACTCGACTTGGTGTGGTAAACACACAATACAACATACAGTTCATGTACCGCAGAATTGTATCATTGAAACCTATAGAACTTCATTAAGCAACGTCACCTTGAAAACAAAACACAAGAATGAATGAATGAATGAATGAATAAATACCTAAGTTTACTCGTTTCTCTTCTCTAGCACCTCCGACTATTGTTTACATTTCAGCCTCACTCAGGGTCACCTTCTACAACGTTTCCTACTAAGATGAATGAACCACTTCCAAGTGGGTAACCTTGCCATCAATAAACTTGCTCAATTATATGGTAGATACCAGTCATTTCTCTTTCAGAAATAATTTGTCTTGGTAGAAAAGACAGAAGTAAGTATTTATTTTCTTTATTATTAATCAAAATTATATCATTAATGTGAAGCAACCCATCTATCTTTCTGTTTGTTGTATATAAGAAACTGTCGATGTGAGAAATTCAGGTCTCTTGACATTCTTCCCATTTTTTCTGATGCTCAATTTCTGAATTCCAATCAAGGTCATGTATGAACCAAGATGTTTTGGGAGTTTTGAATATAGATGAACCCTTAGCTTGGAACGCTGCTCAAAATAAGAAAGAAGTTGTGCAAAAAATTAAACAGAATGCAAAATTCCAGAATTGTACATATATACTGAATAACTAGTTTTGCCTTCACCTACTCTAATGTATATACTTAATGTTTTCCACTGCTTTACCAGAAATTCTTTAGAGGCCCTAAGGCACAGAATCAGAGTTAAGATCTTTATAAAAGGAAAAATGAAGGTGTCCTGAAAGCTTTGAAAATCATGTTTTTCTCTGCCACCCCTCAGCCACACACACATACACAAATATCAAAAAACCTGTATTACAAAAACATACAACGACTCTGACATGCAGTCACCAGTACTTTCTATTTAGCTCCTTTTTATACTTTTTAAAGACAACTTCTGGCCCATCAGTCGTGTGAAAGTTTTCTTAAGCAACCTTGCCATTTATATAGTCTTTTTTTAAGTGAATTGCTTAATATTCTGTCATGTCTCCCCAATGCCCTGTAAATTTATTGGAGACTACACTAGCATCTGGTATTACATTCGTACCCCTAAGCAACTAAAAAGAATAGGTAAACTTACTGAACTGAGCCCGCCACCAAAAGCTGTACCTACAATACATGTTTGGAAGATACAAAGTTGTTTTAGTCTATGACCATACCACCCTGAATGTGCCCAATCTCTTCTGAAAGATTGTTATTTTAAGCACTAGTATTTTTGCTTGATAGTAATAATCTGTCAACTTTAGCAAACAGTACTTTTCTGATTTGTTTCTGTTCCGTTGCCTGGCCCTGATAGCCTTTTAATTAGGTTGCTTATTTGTCAATGCCAGTTTCTCATGCTTGTTTTCCTTCATGGGCTCAAAACTAATTAAGGCAGGTTTTGTATAAAGTGTACAGGACGACATGCTGTCATGATCAATCGCTAATTAATTCTTTCTGCTTCTGTGATGCTCTCATTCTCTCAAATGAAAAACAATAAACAATCATTACATATTCTATGTTTGTTAAAGCACTTCATAATTAATAGTAGGAATGGGATTAATTTTTAAGCAAGTGTTTTAATCCAAGTGTTGACAAAGACTGTTGTTTAGAAACTATTATTGATTTCATACTTCACTCTAAGAAGACAGTGATTGTTTCTAGGCAACATATAAATATATGGGGAGAAAAAAACCCACCTTTGGTAAAACTACCATTAACTATTAAAGGTGAAACATTTTAAAGAGGAGTCAAGAAATGTAAAGGGCCCTTCATATTTTTATAGCAAAAAGATCACCCAACAACTAGTATGCTCTTTCTGTGACCAGGTACTTAACATGTATTGTGCCACCCAACATTTATACCAACTAAATGGTATTGATATTAATGATATAGATGAGGAATCTGCTGTGCCAGGTAGACCACTTTTCATATACTAAGGTTTGAGATGAGTTCTGCAATACCATACAGCATTATCGAAGCATTTGACTTTCTTGAGTAAAGGGGAAAAAGCAAAAGGCAAGAGTCAACACACAGAAGGCATGGGTTCCCATCTACTCTACCTTATAGTGAGACAAGCTGGACAGGATATTTTGTTGAAGTTTTACATGATTCCACATTCTTTACCTTTACCAGGGTACATAGGATACAGCACCTGTGTCACAGGGAAATAATCAGGCTTTGTTTGGGTTCAGTCTCATTTGGGGTGCCAGCAGCTTACAGAAGTTGTCTATAAAGTCAGCCCCCAGGCCCTAGAAACCTTGAGGTATCTACGACAGCCCAGCTTTCTGTCATAGAAATAAACGCAGTCCTGGGATTAGCTTCTCCCACTGACAGTAGGGGAGAACTGGGTCTAAAGCAAGCTCTTTGTCCAGGTGACCTAGAGTGAACAGCTCATAGTTACATTCAGATGATTTTGTTCATTAAACTACAGAAATTAAGACTTAGATCAAATTGCCTACTCAGAATCAGAAGACAGTTGAATGATATCATGGGAATTTCGACTGAAATAGTTGACCTAGAATTGTGAAACTACTCTTTGGGATAAAGGTGAGAAACTGAGTGTTTATCATCAACGGATCTACAATAAAATAACTACTAAGAAGGAAAATAACAGCAAAATAGATGCAAGAGAAAATAATGAGCAAAATAAATGTTAAGCATGTAGTTAACTGTCCATATGATGCAGACACCGGTCCACATCCTTATGGATGAAATGAGACATTCACACGGACTACCGAGCCCGGTGGAGGAAAAGGGACAGCATGGCATTTCTCTCAAGGGGAGCAAAAGCCTCGGCCCTTGCGCTGACCGACCTTTATTGGGTTTCTCAGCACATTACACGATGGTCCTCATTTACTATGCACAGGTTCGCTTTAGGTGGTTACCTTTTACAGACAACAAAGGAGATGATGCTGCTAATCACATCACAGAAGAAGGATATTTGCAAATGAAAAGGGAAAACTGGTTGAACTGGTTACACTCATCCCAGGAAGGTTTAGCATGGATTTTAGGATGTTACAATAAGCACTTTCTGTCTCAATTCAGGGTGAGAAAGTTTTTAGCAAAAGCAAGACTCAAAGCAGCCTAGGCACATTGCAGGCCTGATTCCCCATGGGAGCACCTATCCATGGGCCTGGGTCCTGTGCATCTCGAAGCGGGAGTTGGGCCCATGCCATGCAGAATGGTCTCCTACATCCATAAACTCCTCTGAATTAAGAAATAAATGGAGAAAAGATGGCCATTGAGTAAGTGGAAGCTGAACTCACTTGTTCATGCCCCCAGCACAGATGCTCAGGTGATCTTCTGATAAGTGATCTGATAAGTGAACAATCAACAAAATCTTAGCTGACATGAATTTCTGAAGCCAAGGGTACATAGGAAGCTTTGCATCATCCAGTAAGAGATTTTATAAATCGAAGGGGAAATGCCCTGCATGAGGTACCTGCAGCAAAGGAGAAAACAGATGAGGGAAAACACAGTGAGGGGCCCCAGTCTTGCACAGGGAACCCCTAACCGTAATCAGAAGAGACTTGGGAGGATATACGGATTCTGGGAGACTCAGGCTGCACACACATAGCAAGCAGCATACCCATAGCTGCAGTGCCAACCAGGAGAGGAGTCCAAGAGAGTAATTCTAGCTCCTAAAACTGATGGAGGCACTGGCAAGCTGTGGCCAGCCCTGACTGAGAAAGACTTTCTGCCTTTGGGGAAGGCGAAGTGTGCAGAGAGGCAGGCAGCGTGGCTCTGAGGTGCAGTGTGTGTGCCACCTAGGGACTTTAAAGAGGGAAGCAGAGGCATGGCTGAGCAGGGAACCTGGGGGTGTGCGCTGCCCTGCCACACCCCCAAAGTGGTCAGATTCAAAGCAGAGGTCAAGCCCACTTAACACAGCTGGACAGGAGGAGTAGAAGGCTGCGTGGTGAAGGGATTGTGGGACCACCTCAGCATGGCTGACAAGCAGGGTCTGTGCACAGAATGGAGGGTTTGTCTCTGAGCCTCCTGTGAGAACAGTGAGCTAGGAACTAGACAGGCTAGAGCTGAACGCCTGAGATTCTTTGCAGCCAGGCAGGGCCACTCAAACCACGGAATACAAACACTGAGAAGGGGAAGGTGTGCCCATCCCCTACCTGCAGGATTGCAAACTCGGCAGAGAGGTAAAGCCAGGCTCAAGAAATACTGGCCAGGTGCATAAACGGAGGGGAAAGAGAATTTCCGAACAAGACCTTTATGAACTTTTATTAGATGCTATGCTGGCTACTCGTTGGGCCCTATTCCACTGAAAACAAGAGAGCAGGGAGATTTGAAAATGGCACAGCAAGAGGTACTCAGGGCCCCACCCAGCCTCAGCTCTCGAACAGAGTGGCCATCAGTGCCAAGCAGGAAAGAGCTGACCCTTTTACACAGATTGGCCCTGACAGACCTAGGCAGGCCTAGGAGGAATGGAAAATCACCAGGCGGGAAACTACACCGTGGGAAACTTAGCCTGGGAAAATGCCTGCCTGAGAAACTGCCTGCCAACCCTGACCAGTACAAACAGAAGCTCAGCTAAGATTGGGGTCTGGGGTCGGCCTATCTCGCATAACAGGATACAGCTCTAACTTGAGCCTGACAAGATGTATCAAGAACAATGGTCAGCAGAAACTGTACCCAGCAACCAGCTCTAGCCAATCAGACTCTGACACCCCAACCAGTTACCCTTCGCGGGTTTTTACGCTTAAAAACCCTGCCCTAAGAACAACCAAGCAAGTCTTAACCTTCTTTAGTTGGCTCCACTTTCCCCCAAGTCTTAGCTTCCCTTGGTTGGCTCCCCAACCTCCCTAGGTTGGCTCCCCTTTCCTCTCTTGTTCCCTGCTAATAAACCCTGCTCCTTGGCTCTCTGTGACCATCTGGTTTCTTGAGCAACTGCAACCCATCAGGCACCTCACATGAAAGAGACAGCTAATTCATCAGAAACTACACATTATTGGATATAATCTGGGACAGACCAAGACATGTGGCACAGGGGTGGGGGAACATACCCACCAGCACCTCCTGGGGGATGATCCAGGAATACCACCCTTCTGATGGCACCAGAGGCCCCTTCTGGAGACAGATGGAGGTGGTACATGTGGTGCTGTTGGACATTAGATGAACCACTCCAGTCAACAGGTAGTTATAGAATAACCATGGGGATGTAAAGCACAGTATAGGAAACAGAGTAGCCATAGAACTTAATTTGCATGACTCATGGACATGAACAATGGTGGGGGGATTGCGTAAGGCCGTAGTGAGTCAGGGTGCTGGGTGGAGGGGGACAGGGCAAAAAATCAGGACAACTGTAATAGCATAATTGATAGAATATAATTAAAAAATAAAAATAATATTTTAAAAAAGGCTAGCAAGGCAGAACAGTGCAGACCAGCCAAGCCTGAAGGAGCAGCCAAAGACTGTGGGTCACTTGTAGCCTTGAACAGGTTGCCTACAGCTAGACAAGGACACCAGCCGACATCAGGGACGGATCCTGAAGGAGAAGGCAGTAGGCCAACAAACACTAGACTCTGCTGAGATGAGTTCCACCTCACTCTTTTTCATTATTGGTGTTATTTTTCTCCTGCCTAGCTTTTAAACTTTGTTTCTTTGTCTTTGATTTTGTTCTTAGTATTTCACTATTTTTTGTTTTATTTTAATATATTTTTTAGTTTTGATTCCAATCTCGTAATTTACTCTTCCATTCTCTTACTCCATTTTGCCTTCATCCTTCTCTTTCTTATTTTTTTAGTTTTATTTTTCCCTTTCTACATCTTATTTCTATTCCTTACTCTTACTATTTCTTCTCCCTATATCCTTTCAAAAATCATCTCTTTCCATTAGTCATCTCCATTCTTTTTCCTTTTCTTATAATACCCTTTTGGTATTCTACCTTTATCAATATTTTCTCAGTTGTCATTGATATTGGGGTTGTTGTTACATTTCTTCAATTCTACCCTAGTTGTTCACCATTTTTTAAAATTTCTTATTTTACTGCTCCCCTGTCCTATTCCATTTTCCTTCCTCCTGCCCTGTCTTATTTTCAGTTTAAATTTTATTTTACCCCTTTTTTAGCCTAATTTCTAACCCTTACACTTATTATATCTCCTTCTTCTATCCTCTCAAAATCAATTATTTCCTTCAGACATCTCATAATCTCTTTTACTTTGTACCTTTTCCATTTCTTGTAATATTATTGTTCTCTTTCCACCTTTATTCATCTTTGCTCCTTTTTCATGGATATCACTGTGGTGGTTGTTTTTCTTCATCTTGGTTCCTATTTCTTCACTTTTATTTTCTTTCCAAACTTCATATTGTACTATTCCCTTTTCTTACCTCAGTTTGGCCTATTTCCTCCCTATTTTATTTATGTGGTAAATTTTCTCCTTTTCCTTGCCTTGTTTCTGTTCCCTACTGTTATTATTTCTCCTCCCCAACCTTATCAAAATCGTTTTTCTTTCTGTTAGTTACCCCGTGTTCTTTTTCCTTTTGTGTAATATTCTTATTCTCTTTCCACCTTTATTAATCTTAGTTCATTTGCTGTTGATATCGTGGTAGTGGTTGGAGGGTATTTTTGCTGGTGTCATATTATTTGGCAGGGTTTTGTTTTGTTCTGGCAGCTCCTATACAACAGCATACAAGACGTGGTGGGGTTGTGACTCTCAGTCAGCCAGCTGGAGGGGAGAAGCCACCAGTGAAGGAGCCAACAGCAACCAAAACCCAATTTCAACAAGAGAGCCCATGTAAACTGCATAAAGAGTACCCCTAGCTATGGCTGGTGTGGCTCCGTGGATTGTGTGCTGGCCTGTGAACCAAAGGTCTGCTGGTTCAATTCCCAGTCAGGGCACATGCCTGGGTTGTGGGCCAGGTCCCCAGTAGGGGATGCATGAGATGCAACCACAGATTGATGTTTCTTTCCCTATCTTTCTCCCTCCCTTCCTCTCTCTCTAAATAAATAAATAAATAAATTCTTTTTAAAATAATAATTTAAAAAAGAGCACCCTTAGGGTATCCAGCTTGGGAGTGCAAGGGCACTGCACCACTGAGTCCCACAGGACTCCTACCACAGAAGTCTACCCCACAAAGACAGGGAGTCAAAACAGATCAATCCAATATGCAGAAAGAAACAAAATGAGCCACTTAAGATGGGGAGACAAAGAAACAATGCCCAACGAAAGGAAAGGAAGAATCCCTAGAAGGAGTGCTAAATGAAATTGAGGCAAGCAATGTATCACACATAAAGTTCAACGTAATCATTATAAGGATGCTGACGGAATTCAGTGAGAACTACAGGGGACTTAGTGGGAACTGCACCTTCACGATAAAGGACACAGAAACCATGAGTAAGAACAAGGAGGAAATGAAGAATATAGTATCTGAAAAGAAGACTACACTAGAAGAAATTAAAAGCAGGCTAGATGAAGATTTTAATTAAAGTTTTGAATCAGTGAGTTGGAAGAAAAGGTAGGAAAAACAACACCCAGTCAGAGCAACAAAACAAAAAAAGACTAAAAAATAACAAAGACAGTTTAAGGGTGCTTTGGGATAGAAAAGAAGCCAAGGATAAAATGCCTGTTTGAAAAATAATGACAGAAAACTTCCCTTACTTGATGAGGGAAAAAGTCATGCAAGCCAGGAAACACATAGGGCCCCAATCAAGATGAACCCAAAGAGACCCACTCCAAGACACATCATAATTAAAATGGCAAAATTTAAAGACAAAGAGATAATCTTAAAGGCAGCAGGGAGAATCAGCTAGTAGCATACAAGGGAGCTCCAATAAGGCTATCACCGGATTGCTCAATGGAAACACTACAAGCCAGAAGGGGATGACACCAAATATTCCAAGTAATGAAAAGCAAAGGCCTACAACCAAGACTACTCTACCCAGCAAGGCTCTCATTTAAAGTGGAAGGTGAAATAAGGAGCTTCCCAGACCCCCACCCCCAAAGAAGCTCAAAGAGTACATCTTGACCAAACCAGTATTGTAAAAGATGTTATAGGGACTGCTTTAAAAGATGAAGAAAAGAGAGACAGGAACATAGGCACAAAAGGGAAAAAATGGAAATGAATAAATACCTATCAATAATAACCTTACATGTAAATGGATTAAATACTCCCATCAAAAAATATAGGAGACTCCTGGTCAAGATGGTGGTGTAGGTAGACAAGGATCACCTCTTTGCACAACCACATCATAGTTACAACTAAAACATAGAACAGCCATCACTCAGAACCATCAGAAATTGAGTTGAATGGAAGTCTGACAACCACAGAATTAAAAAAAACCACATCCATCCAAACTGGTAGGAGAGGTGTGGATGCAGAATGAGCTGATCCCATGCCCATGTGTGGTGGATAAAAGTTGGAGAGGGATATCTTGGGAGTGAGAGTCCCAGCCCCACACCAGGCCACCAGCCCATGGTTCCAGTGCCAAGAAAATAAGTCCCAATAACTTCTGGCTGCAAAAACTAGTGGAGATTGAATCGCTGGCAGAAACTGCTGGAACCCCAAGCAGTTCCTCTTAAAGAACCCCCACACAAACTCATCTGCTCAGACTCACTCCCTCTGAGCTCCAGCACAGGGGTAGCAGGATGAAAGGCACCAATGGTATACAGGGAGAAACTAAGGTGTCTGGCATCAAGGTGAGGAGGGCCATTGTCCCTTTTAACCCTCCACCCAGAGAGCCAGCAAGCTGGTGCCATATCTGAGACTCCATCAACATGGCTGAGACACTGTTTGACCCACCTTGGAAATCCCCAGGGACTTCAACCCATCTAACTTACGAGTCCACCCATGTAGCTTTTCTATATGAATGGTTGGTCTTGGCTCAAGCTTCACAACTTCCTCAATCTTATCAAACAAGCAACAGTTGGCCTTAGTGAGTCCCAGGCCTGGCACTAGCAGCAGACAGCCTAGATTCATAGTTTGGCTTCCCTAAGCTTCTTGGCTTCTCTAACTTGGGAATCTCTAAGCCCAGCACAAGTAGCAGCCATCTCAGATTGCTTTTTGATATCACTTTTCAGCTGTAACCCAAAGTTTTACATTCTCGTAGGTCCTGATTATGCTGAAAGTCAAAATGTTCCTGTCAAGTGATAGGCAGGTGTTGATTATGAAAAGAAGGTAATATGTATGATGTCATGTGGGTACTGGACTTACTGGGAGGATCGCTTTGTAAGTTATACAAATGTCTAACCACTGTGCTGTATACCTGAAACTAACATAATACAGCATGTCAATTGTAATTGAAAAATAAAAGAATAAAATAAAAAATAAAAGAATTTAAGATTGGAATGAGGTAAGCTTGCCACCAGCAACACAAGCATTTAAACCATAATTAATTGCCATGGTTTTATAGCCATTTATCCAGACCCAATCCATGAGCTTTATTGCTCCAGTTTACACTTTCATAAAATCTAATAGGGTGTTTTATTTTGTTCTTGTAGAGACTTTAATTGAATGTTTTTGTAAGTTATAGGCATCATTTACATAAATGGTAAGACATAACATCATTTGCATATATTAAGGAGAAAAGAAAAATTGTGAACCATTTAAATATTTTCACAGAGCAATTGTTTTTCAGTATTAAAGGATAAGTCTTAAAACGTATAAAATAAGTAAATGTGACAGAATAACCCAATAAAAATAAAATGAATATTTGAAACTAGGATCCCAGTTTCTGTTTATTAGTTTTGTAAGGAAGCATATCAGCCTTTAAGAACAGTAAAAAATAGATATAAGTAAACTTTCCTATAAAAATATTAGAAAAGATTATGTGTCTATGTGTGTAGGATTAAGAGCTATTAAAACTCCAAAAAAAATTAACTAAAACTAATCTGACCTTACCTGAAATTTTATTTTATTTCTAGGAATTCTGAGTGAGATTGTAGTAAATAGGATTATTTATAAATAGGACTATAATGAAATCTTATTGATACAGCAGTGTTCTTCAAATTACTCTGTGCCTTAAGCTGATTGAAAATAGTTCCAAAAGATTCAACATTTAAAGGAATACCATAGGTTATTTGCAATGTCTTGCCATGGGCAATGGGTCCAGAGATGAAGAGAAAATAATTCTTAGTAGTCTTCATTCACAGTGAATCCACAGAATAAAAGTTATTGAGAAAAAACAGAGGCAACATCTGCCTGTTCTGGGGAGTGTAGACTCCACGCCACCTAGCTAGGAAAACTGAATATATCTCAAAGGGTATGGGACATACGACACTAAGCATTTCCCAGACTTTACAATTATTTCATATTAGCTTAGGAGGTGGAATTTGAATTTAACCCTTCCCCCAAAATACACTTGGCTTCCTTACAGTTCAACCATTCTTTTGACAGAGCTTCCTACTCAGTCATGGTGTAGAGGGAGAGCTCACTAAATTAAACATGGGGCGGGCAGCTACTCTTAGTTGGGGTAAGTGGAATTCAGAGTATTTTCAAGCAAAGTAACCTTAATATTTCTGAAATACTAAGTTCTGAAACTACACTATTTTAAAATTTCTTAGATACTGATTTAATAAATAATGTGTATTAACATAATTCCACAAAAAAGTAATTTTAAAGTGTTCAAAAACTAAAGAAAATTGTATAGCTAAAGCAATTTAAATATATATTGAACAATCTTTCTCTACATTATTAATTTAGAAAGTTGACATTTTGTTCATTTATAGAGCAAAGAGGTAATACAATAAAGACAATAGGTACCTGCCTTTACTCTCTGTAAAATGTATAACCCTCAGAAGTTAATTAACTTTCTGAGCCTCAGTGTTTACATCTGATAAAAAAAAAGAAGAGTATTCCCTGGCTGGTTTAGCTCAGTGCATAGAATGTGGGCCTGCAAACGAAAGGGCCGCTGGTTTGATTTCCAGTCAGGGCACATGCCTGGGTTGTGGGCGAGGTCCCCACCAAGGGGTGCACAAGGGGCACATGGATGTTTCTCTCCCTCTCTTTCTCCTTCCCTTTCCCTCGCTCTAAAAATAAATAAATAAAAATCTTTTAAAAAGAAGAGCAATGCCAAATTCACTATACTTTAGTGAAATATAAAGAAAACAATGTAAAACAGAACATACTTTTGGTGTTATAGTAGAAAGTAAATGTGAGTTCCTCCTTCAATCACTGAATTAATGAAGCGATGTCTTGTGTGAAATGTTGTGATGAAAAATGAGTACAGGTTTTCATAAAAGTGACACAAGTATGCCATATCTATACTTAAACAGTTAAATTAAATATGCTGAGATTCTAGACTATGGAAGGGCAGAAAACAAAATTAATGGAAGTAAAATCTAAGGCACGGGAAAAGAAAAACTAGAGGGAGATGAATTCTAAACAGGAAAAGTGGTTATATGTTGCTTGTTTGTTTGTTTTGTTGTTTAGGAAAAGGGGCTCCAACTATAATCACCTAAAGACTTGAAAAAAGAGAAACAGGAACATGCGTCAGATACAACAAAGAGATAATATTTTAAAATATAAAGAGTTTTTACAGATCAATATAAAAAAGTTAAAGCTCTTACGGAAAATAAGACAAAGACATGAATAGACAGTTTAAAGGAAAAAAATATATATATATACACACACATTAAACATGAATAATTATTTTGCCTTTATAGGAATAAAGTAGAATAAATATCATTTATTGCCCATCAAAATAGCAAGTCCCTTAAATGGTTAAAAAAAATGAAGAACCAGTAAAACACATGTTCTCACCAACTGCTGTTGTGAGTGTAAATATGTGCGCCCTTTAACAAAAGCTATTTATAATATCTATGGACAGCTGTTAAAAAGAGTTTATATTGTGGAAGTAATTTCACTTCTATTAAAATAATCAAATGCAAAAATTATATGTAAGGATGCTATTTTCAACATTGATTTATAACACTGAAAATTATCTAAAAATCCCAACAATAGATTAATTAGAAAAATAATGTTATGATCCTCTGTATGGTGGACTACTAAAGAATCAATAAATGTATTCTTTTGAATCATTTAGTAACAAGCATTGCTTTCCCTATCCATAAAAACACAGTGAAAATATAATACAGAGAAGTAGCTCAGAAAAGTATAGAATCTTTTTAAAATTATTTTTTATTTTTCAATTACAGCTGGCATACAATATTATATCAGTTGCAGATGTCCATCCCAAAGATCAGACATTAATATAACTTACTAAGTGATCATCTGAAAAATCTCTCATCCATCTGACCCCATACATAGCTATTAGAATATTACTGACTATATTCCCTATGCTATACTTTACATCCTCATGACTATTCTGTTACTACCAATTTGTACTTCTTAATCTCTTCACCTTTTTCACTCTAACCCCCCAATCCCCACCCACCTAGCAACCATCAAACTATTGTTATTTATGAGCCTCTTTCTGTTCTACTTATTTATTTTGTTTTTTAGATTCCATTATCTACAGATATGTATTCATTGAAATTTTATTATTCATATTTTTATCTTTTTTCTTCCTAAAGAAAACCTTTTAACATTTCATGTAATAATGATTTAATATTGAAGAACTCCTTAATATTTTTCTTGTCTGGGAAACTCTAAATGATAGGTTTGCTAGGTAAAGTAATCTTGGTTATAGGTCATTGCTTATCATCACTTTAAATATTTCTTGCCAATCCCTTTTAGCCTGCAAAGTTTCTGTTGTGAAATCAGCTGACAGTCTTATGGGAATGCCCTTGTAGGTAACTAAATGCTTTTCTCTTGCTGCTTTTAAGATTCAAACTTTGTCTTTAACGCTTGCATTTTAATTATGATATGCTTTGGTGTGGATTTCTTTGGGTTAATCTTGGTTGGAACACTCTTCTTCACCAAGTTAGGGAAGTTTTCTGTCATTACTTTTTCAAGTAGGTTTTCAATTCCTTGCTCTCTCACTTCTCCTTCTGGTACATTTGTAATGTGAATGTTGTTATGTTTGATGTTGTCCCAGAGATCCATTAAACTATCTTCATTTTTTGGATTCTTTTTTTGCTTTGCTGTTCTAAGTGGGTTGTTTTTGCTTTATTCCAAATTGCTGTTTTGATTCTTAGCTTCATCCATTCTACTGTTAATTCCCTATAAATTGTTCTTCATTTAATTTAGTGTATCCTTTATTACTGACTAGTTCTTTTTTATGGTTTTTATACCCTTTATTATGTTGTTGAAGTTCTCTCTAAGTTCATCTACACTTCCCTAAAGTTCTTTGAGCATCCTTATATCCAGTGTTTTGACTTCTGCATCTAATAGATTGTTTTTTTTTCCCCCATTTTGCTCAGCTTTCTTTCTGGAGTTCTGTTCTCTTCTTTATCTCTGACATGTTTCTGTATCTCCTCATTTGGTAGCCTCCTTGTGTCTGTTTCTATGTATTAGGGAGAATTTCTAAGACTCCTAGGTTTAGTGGAATGGCCTGATATAGTGGGTGTTTTATAGGGTCCAGTGGCACAGCCTCCCTGTTCACCCAAGATGGGCACTCCAGGTGCATCCCATTATGTGGGCTGTGTACACTCTCCTGTTGCAATTGAGCCTTGGTTGCTGTTTGCACGTCAATGGGAAGGATTTACTCCCACAGCAACCAGCTGCAGGGACTGGCTATGACTATCATGGAGGATCACCTGAGCAGGGGCCCATTTCACAGAGCAGGACTTACTGTAGCAGGGCCCTGGTGCCTGCCGAGTCTGCCCCTTTAGTGTGTTGCCTTTGGAGGTGACTGAGTGGTGTTTGACATGGTCTGAAGCTGTCCGCCCAGTGTGCTGGCTCTGGGGCCTCCCAGGAGATTCAGGACAAGGTCAGCTGCCACCTGTGTTCTGCCCAAGGCCACCTGGCATGAGCTATAAAGTGTTCAGCAGATTGCTGCCACTTGTGCTGGGCTTGAAGGTATCTGGGAGAGGCCAAGCTGCAAATAAAGACAGGCTGCCACTAATGCCAAGCCTGGGGCCATTTTAGCAAGACATATGGGGCACACCAAGGCCAGATGATGCATGTTTGAGAGATTTTAGTAAAGTTTGAAGCCTGAACCAAGACAGGCCATTTGTATGGAAAAGCCTCTGGAAATACCTTGGGTAGGCCCCCAAGTTGGGTGGGGCAGGGTCTCAGGGCATCAACAGAGTAGGGCAAACAGTGTGACCCAGGTTGAAGGAGACTTAGATATGACACCCATATGCCAGATCTGTGGTGGAAGGCTCAGAAAAGGAACAATGGCCTCTGCCAGCACTTCTGTCTGGGAGAAAACTCGCTCTTCAGCTATCACCCTAACGTCAGACAGTTCAGTTTCTCCCCCTATGTCTCTATGGCCCTGGTGCCTTTCGAGCTACTGCCCCAACACTGGGCCTCAGAGAGGTGAGTCTGAGTAAGTCATTCATGGGCCCTTTAAGAGGAACTGCTGGGACTCCAGAAAAACTCCATCTCACTCACCCACAATCCCTGCTGGTTTTTAAGCCAGAAGTTATGGGGA
The DNA here is from genome assembly GCA_004027475.1 of Anoura caudifer. Classification (NCBI taxonomy): domain Eukaryota; kingdom Metazoa; phylum Chordata; class Mammalia; order Chiroptera; family Phyllostomidae; genus Anoura; species Anoura caudifer. Next base: position 182,209 of record PVKU01000245.1, read on the forward strand.
CTTCCCTTCCTGGCACTCAAACCCTGGGCTGGGGGGGCCTGGTGTGGGGTTGAGAACCCTAGCTCCTCAGGTGGACCTCCACAGATGAGATCTCCCTCATGATTTTTATCCGCCAAATGTGGGTGTAGGATCAGCCCATCTTGCACCTCTGCCCCTCCTACCAGTTTCCATGTGGCTTCTTCTTTATATCCTTAATTGTAGGACTTTCATCCAGCTAGATTTCAGGCAGTTCTAAATGATGGCTGCTCGGCAATTTAGTTGTATTTTTGATGTGGTTGCAGGAGGATGCGAAAACTGCCTTTACCTACAATGCCATCTGGACTGGGTCTCTGGAATCTTTAATAGATATTATGCAGCCCTGTCATGATTTTAATAAATGTAATAACAAAAGATTATATCTACTTAAGCTTAGGTTAAGGAGGTAAGGGTGAAGAAAGGAGAAGAGATTTAAAAGTGGATTTCCGTGCCATGAAAGAGTATTCCGGAGTTAGAGATGCCATTTAAATGCCCATATTCCAATGAGTAAACAATTACAATAAAATATTGAAAGTGCCATTAAATAATATGAAAAAGGCTTTGTAGCTACAAAGCAAGAAAGAATAACTACCTTGACTGTGAACATAGCTTTCAAAGATTGAAGGCAAGGCTTAACTAGAAGACTCACTAGCATAGACTTTTGCATTCCTCCTCGTGACTGAAAATAGCATGTTCTCATTTTTCAAAGCATAAAAGGTTAAGATGAGATCATTGTTTCCTTTTGGAAATACAAAGAAAATAACAATGGCATTTTGAACTGTATATCATGTCCATAAATAAGAAAACATCTGACAGTGAGGGTTTATAAGCAAACAAATTTTCATTCCAATTACCAAAATATATACAAAGTCAGCAAAAAGGAACAAGAAGTACATGCCCGTGTTTGACACACATCTGAAGCGCTACTGGGGTAATAGGGTCTCTCACACACAGTTTCATCTGTATCCTGCAGCAAGTTGTACTGCAGTTATCTAAAGAGAAAGGCTCCTGGGGAGGGAAGCAGTAAGACATTTCCGTGCTCCGCAATTACTTTGCCGTAGATATGGCCCTAATTTTGAGCAGGAGTGGAAGGGTTGGAAGGAAAAGCCCTGAAAGTTAGCCCTAAAGGTCTAAGTGAAGGACGACTTTTAACAAAGGACACTTTCGAGTCAGGGGAAACTGATTTAAGTATCTTAGAGAATTTGGGCTCATTCCTGGTGGGTAGAGCTATCTGGGAGTTGTGACGCGGAGACTAGAGCCCAAAGGCACAGCTGGGGGGAGGACCTGGAGAGAGGAGAGTGTACCTCTGATGCGAAGCAGGACTTCAAGTGGTAGCTGTAGTGGTGATCGCGACAGGGACTAGCTGCAGACACAAGAATGGAGCTCAGCCCGCAGAGAGAAACAGGGCCAGCAAATCCCGGCTCAGACCCACGGGATATTTTTTAGACTAAGGAATCTTAGGACCAACCAGTTCCTGGGAGTTTCCAAGTTTATTCACAAACAGTATGTAATGAGAGAACTGCTGACCACTGTTCCAGTTCAGAATCCTCCCTATGGAGCTTCTCACTTCTAATCTCATTAATTTTCTACTTTTCCTTATGCTTATGGGTATCCTGGGGTATTACAGGCAGCTAACTAGGCAGTGAATGGAGAGTGAGAAAGATAAGCATGCTTTCTGGGATTGTAGAAAAAGTAAATGTAGGCCAAAGAATATGGTGTATGAGCGATAGTAAAGAAGTTGAGGCTGGGAAAGGAGACTGGATCATGGTTAGAAAAGGCCTGGTAAGTCAGCCCCAAGTTTAGACTTTAATTTTTCTGTAGGCAATAATAAGCTACTAGAAGTGGTTATGCAAGAGAATAATATGTTTCAGTCAGGCATTTTAAAAGTATAACTACAGAGGGAACTAAAAAAAACAACAACAAGCATTTGTGACAGAAAGTCCACTTAGGAGACAATAATAACTAAAAGAAAAAAATACCAATGTTGGACCAAGAGAAAGCAGCAGTAATGGGAGGGAGAAAGAATGGGAGAGAAAAGCTTGGGAGAGAGAGCCTTGAATGTGAGAGAGAGGGGCAGGGAGAAAGTGATAATGACTGAGGCTTTCAGTCTAGGTGAATGCCAAGCTAGTGATGCCATCCACACGAGATGAGGGAAAGATGCCGGGGAGGTGGCAGAAGGTAATCCATTTGATCTGAGACAGGCTGAACAATATAACCGTTGCTGTAAACCTAAACGTAGAACTTACCTTGTTAAGGCCATTTTTTATTACCATCAAGTAAGACTAAAGGAAATCTTAGCATTTTGAGACCCCCAAAACTAAATGGTGATTTCTTACATTACAAAAGAATTCCTTACTGTTTAGAAAGTAGTTCCACCAGATTCTTTTCAAATCATGACTTTGCCTGATGCATCAAAACTGTGGTTAACTTTTTAAATATTGATGTCTAGAGATAAATAAGAGAGGATTACTTTGTGATAGGATAACATAAATAGAAACAAAAATTTTCTAAAGTGAGGAGACAAAGAGAGAAACAGAAGAAAAAGAGAAGGCAAGAGCGAGAAGGAATATGGAGAGAGTCACAAAGGACAAAGAACATGAATCTAAGGGCAAGAAGAGCCAGCACAGGAAGAGTTTATTCTTGTATTATTATTTTATTAATTATTGTATTATTTCTCATACAAACAAGCGTAAACCTACTTTGCCTTACCTTGTTTACTCTGCCCATAGTTAATAACTTTTTAAAATATTGATTGATAGATGGATTATAGAGTAACTATGTTAATCAACTTTTTACTATATTCAGTTTTCTAACAGTAATATTTTTTGTCCCAGGACTCTTTATTTTCAAACAGTATGAGTGAGGACTGCAAAAAGGTACTGTTCCTATAGACTGTATCCATTAATATCAACTGCATAAGAAGTTAAAACTGAGAAATGTTTAAAGTGCAAGAACAACAAGCACACATCCCATCAGCCATCAGAGAGGTGATGGCATCACAGGTCAGATGGCCTCTGAGAAGCTCCAATATACTCCTGAGAGGCTGGGGCTAGAAAAGGCAGATGAGTTAATATTGGCAAAGGACTGAAAAACAGAACCTGACACGTAGCAAGTGCCATATGATGTCAAATAAATAAAAACATCATGACATGGCTATCCTATATATATTTTCTGAATATCGCTACTGCATAGTCTCTTAAATTATCAGGTGTGAGATGATTAATAATAATATGCCTGCTGAGGAAGATATTTAATAGTTTTAAATAGGAAGTATTACAGTATATACATTTCTACATAATGAAGGATTCTTTCCAACACCAATTTAATTAGAATATTACTTTTCTCACCAAAAACCAAATCAGTTAAAAAATCCCTGCATTACAGAGAAGAAATACAAAGTCAGCTGAGCAAGAAACATACAGACACTGCTCAAAACCACAATATGACACAAATAAAGAACTGAGCTTTCGGATACAATAATTGATTGGCAGCCTGCATTTTGCAGATTATACGTAGGGATATAAAGCTTGCTGGTTTCCACTCAATATCAATTATTCCATCTTCCCTTAATTATAAAGCCCTGGTTTAACTCGGAGTGGCAATGCTCTCTGTACAAACGAGATTGTGAGGGAAGGGCCCCTGCAGCTCTCAGACCCCAAAGCAACCGGGAGCACGCAAGCTAGAGCCCAGTCTGAAAACCCTGACACAGAAGCGTGCATTTCTGATGTAAATAGGGAGTTGCCAAACAATGGCGAATTACCTTGCTCCGGACCTCTTTCACATAAAGAGAAAGAATCTTCTCTCTTGCTTATTTTGGGAATCTTCTCTTAGTTGCTTAGGTGCAGCCAACTTAAACTATATAACGTATGTGACAATAAATGTTTATAAATTGAACTCTAAAAAGCATGAATGTATGGATTGGTAATTTTAAAATAAAAAGAAAAGCTAATTTGAGTAAAGGTTTTCAATAACTTCTATTCAGATCAGTTGGGAATTAATATAGGATGTCACTATATATCATTTGGAGTGAAGTCTATACAACTATCTTTTTATTACCGTTAAGTTGTATGTATTTGTCATTTCATAGTTCATTTTTAAATAATCTAAATAAATTTTTGTTGTCTCCGAAGAGGTTGAGTATTTATAGAAATAACTTTTTTCTATGATTTTGGCAATAAGATTTGAGGCAAATAAAGCAACCTGTTAACAACGGACAATTCTGAGTGGTAGGTATAGGATTGTTTGTGTGTGTGTGCGCACATGTCCTTGCTACATTTAACAAGTTTCTTTCAAAATTGAAAGATTTAGGACCATCCCTAAATTTCAGAAGCATAAAAATATTGAATGTTTAGACAGTTACAGTATAGTAATAATAAGGATCAAAGAGTTGGACTAAGCTCTGGGGATGTTACTTTATCAAGAATATTTCTTATCTTGGTGTTTACATCTCTAATAACTCTAAGTTACATTGATTAAAATGTACCAAAATACCTTTTTTGTCACTCATTGTAAATCTTCTCACTGACCAAGCCCTAAAAGTTAAAAAATTATACCACGGGGTTAGAAGAAAGCTGGACATTCCTAGGATTGTGTGACTTTTTAAAAAACACGATTTTACTAAACATTTCCTCAGCCACTAAGCATCCATGTAATTTTTTAGTTTTTCTAATCAAGCGTATTATAGACTACACAACTATGATAGCTAATTTTACATGCCAACTCAACTGGGCAAAGGGATGCCCAGATAACTGATGAAATACTATTTCTGCATGTATCTGTGAAGGTGTTTCTGGAATACACTAGCTTTTGAATCAGCAAACTAAGTAAAGAAGATGGCCCTCACCAACGCTGGTGGGCATCATCCAATCCACTGGGGGCACGGATAGAACAAAAAGGCGAAGAACGGGTGAATTTGCTCTTTGCTTTGACTAAAACATCCACCTTCTTCATTGAGGAGAATCAATAGGCTTCTCTGATTCTCAGACCTTTGGACTCCCACTGAATTATCCAGTTTTCCTGGCTCTCCAGTTTACAGATGGCAGATTATAAAACTTCTCAGTGTTCATAATCATGTAGCCAATTTCCATAATAAATCTATTGGTTCTGTTTCTCTGGAGAACCTTGACTAGTTCAACAGCAATAAACATATTCATTGATTTATATTTCTCTTCCACTAAATTATTTCTAGAGACAGGTTGTGAAAATATCAAAGTTTTAAAAATGGAAAACAATAGTCAAAATAGGAAAAGATTCCCCCAATATTATTTTTATTCATATTTTCCAATGAGTTATCTCTATAATATATAAAGATGGAGAAAAATATTTGAGAAAAAATATAATTTAATGCTGATAAAAAAAAAAACTTCATCCTAATGAGTAGAAATTAACAGGTACAGAGGCATGAAGTTGATATATATTTCTTTCTTAAATCTATCTTATACTTCCTCATCCTCTGATTTCTTTATCCAAAAATGTAAGCAATAATGCAAACCAAATCCTTCTTGCCCCATCTGAAGTATACTTGATGAAAATATAGTATTTTTGATCTCTACTTATAGACCTTTAAGTGTTTGATCTCTATTTATAGACCTTTACATAGAGCAGAAATAGCAACTGATTATCTGAGAACAGCCTTTATAGAAAGTGGTATAAAAAGATTATATTAAGTAGACTTCAAGTAAACTAACTCCAAAAAGAAGTCCTCCAAAATTATTGAATCATGAAATTTTGAAACTTCCAGCACTTAAAACAATCCATGACCATTCATCTGAAACATTGGCTCATAAAGTTTTGCTTTGAGGAGATGTGGTGAAAAGGATGCCCATGTTATAACTGATGGCATTACTCAGCAATGAGCAAGGCCATGTCATACAAACAAAGAAAGATATCAATTATTTTCAGAGAAACTGCATGATTTCAAGTGTTTGAGGGGAAAGTACATCATGATGTTAATATTGCTAATTATCGAAGAAATCCTTAGCATTTCTTTTCACCCAGCCTCCATAAACTTTGATGACTGCTTGCATATTAATATACATGGCTATAAAACTTATCAAAACATCAAGGAGGCTGGAGCTAGTGTCACAACGATGAATAATAATGATATAACCATAGAAAGTTGCTATTTTTTACCTATTTTAAAGATGAGAGGACTAAGGCTTGTAGGCATTAGGTAATCTGGTATTCATCACACTTCAATTAATTTGAACCTAGATTTCTTGGAATCAAAACATTACTCTCTCTATTACGCCACACACTGAGCATAGGGTCTTTATCCTAAAAAAGCAACAATATCTCCTGTGGGAAAGAAAATACTATGTACAAAGACAATGCAGCCAATGTGTAAACCTAATAAAATACAGGCATAGATGGGGAAGGCGTGGAATACAAAACCACTGTTGAAGGAGAGAGTCTGGAAAGACTTACGGTAACAGTGGGGATAGCATCTGAGTAGCATTTTCGAAAGACATATTGTGAGAGGTAGAAAGGGCAGATATTCCCAGTCAGCATGACAGTATGAATAAACGGAGGTACAGAAAAATAATGACATTTACGTGGTACTCTCCTTATGTGCGTCACTGTCCCAGGTGCTTTACACATACTGATTATTCCCCTAGTTTTCACCATAACACTATCAGATAGACACTACCATCATGTCCATTATAAAGAAGAAAATGAGGCCTGGAGAGGTTAAGCAACTTGCCCAAAGTCACACAACTGGGAAAAAACAGAGCAAGAATTTGAACCTTGGGGGTCTAGCTCTGAAGTTTGGACTCTTCACTTCTAGCAGCAAACACAGGCTTTCCTTAGTAGTGAAAGGAAATCCTAACTCCCAGGGGCTGAATTTGCCGCACTCAGAACACTCCCAGACCACGCCCTAGGTGCCTCTTCATCTGGCTATGCATCTTTATCCTTCATTATATCTCTTATATCAAACCAGCAAATTTAGGTGTTTCTGTGAGTTCTGTGAGCCATCCCAGCAAATTATCAAACCTGAGATGAGGATGACGGGAACCCTGATTTATAGCTGGTCTGTCAGAAGAACAGGTGATCAACTAGACTTGCATTTGGCATCTGAAGTAAGGGACAGTTCTGTGGGACAGAGCCCTTACCTCGTGGGGTCTGTGCGAACTCTATTTAGTGTCAGTATTGAACTGAATTGCAGGACACCCACTTGGTCAGGGAATAGACTGGTGTGGAAAACACACATATCTGGTCACAGAAGTGTTCTGTGTGAGTAATAGAAGATACACGCAGGAGGCATTTTCACTTACAAAGTCCAAATGAGGTTTTATTTGTTTGTTTGTTTGTTCGGTTTTTAATGAGAAATCATCAGAAAAGGGAAATGTGCCTACAGATGTGATAGTTTTGGATTTGCACATGCAAATGCAAAAAAAAAAAAAAAACCCCAAGTAAAAATCAGATATAATGAATTACCTTGAAAGAGTTCTATGCCTGGGCCCTTACTGGGGTTTGCAGAAAAGTTTAGTAAGATACAATTTAGACAGCTATTATAGAAGGGATTGAAAGAGCATCATTTCAATGACTACAATTAGTTTTAACCAATACTGTATAGGTGCCAAATACTAGGAATATCTTGTATTCATACAAACTATATTTTCCAGTTTTTCATACTATGAAAAGTCTATTCAAGAATTTTATTTCATTTGAGAATTTAGCCAAGTTATCAAGGAGAGTACACTAACCAAATTCATTAGTAATGGCAAATGTCTAGCCACAACTATCAAGTTGATAAATTATTAAGTAAAAAAATTTAAATTTGAAGAGAAGAAATAAAAAAGTATAATTTGTAAAAGGCCAGAAAAACTGCTTCTTGCATTATGTATTGAATCCCTTCCAGCCAGCTTCTATCTGATTATATTTTCCCAATTATGATTTTCTCCATAACTGACCAAGGTGTTTATCTGAATCTCTTTTTCTTAAATTTTGTTATGATTACACAACCCTGCTTTAATATCTAATTAAGATAAATGCTTAAAATTTTAATATCTTATTCATAAGTTGTGAGTTTAACATTATAGACAATAAATAATGTCATATGCAACAAGACAAAACAAAAAAATCAAGTTAACACTGTATTAAAATTGAGCTATTCAGTTATACATCCAAAGACATCAGGTAATTTTAGCTTTGAAGGGCTACACATTTTGTCAGACACTGTAAGAAAACTATGCCAATTAGACCATAAGATTAAGACATCTTCTACATAAATTTGAAAGATATAAATAAATATCATCTTGAAGGTTAAATTGCCACAAAGCTTCTATTTTCATAGTTCAATCTTTTTCTCTAAAATTTACAAGTACTTAATGGATTTTTAAATATCTGGAAAAAATGCATAGATATTGACATGAACTAATGCAAAAGTTCTAGTGATGAGCAAAATTTATAACCACCAAACTTTAAGACAAATAAATCAACAAGCACTTAACAAAAGTTTTACTGTGTCTACAAATGCTAAGTGGAAAGAAGTATTTTTAAGTATATTTTATTGATTATGCTGTTACAGTTGTCCCAATTTTTTTCTCCCCTTTATCCCTCTCTGCCTTGAACCTTCCTACCCTCCAGCATTTCCTCCCCCGATTAGTTCATATCCATGGGTTGCACATATAAGTTCTTTGGTTTCCCCATTTCCTATATTATTTCTAACCTCTCCCTGTCTTTTTTTTGCCTGCCAATTATGCTTCTTACTCCCTGTACCTTTTCACTCCATTCTCCCTCTCATATTCCCCACTGATAATCCTCCATGTGATCTCCACTTCTTTGAATCTTTTCCTGTCCTAGTTGTTCACGTATATTGTTTTTGCTTTTGCTTTTGTATTTTTAGGTTCTGTTGTTGGTAGCTGTTTGTTGTCATTTTACCATTCACAGTTTTTGATCTTCTATTTCTTAGATAAGTCCCTTTAACATTTCATATAATAAGGGCTTGGTGACTATGAACTCCTTTAACTTTATCTGGGAAACACTTTATCTGCCCTTCCATTCTAAATGAAAGCTTTCCTGGGTAGAGTAATCTTGGATGCAGGTCCTTGCCTTTCATGACTGTGAATACTTCTTTCCAGCCCCTTCTTGCCTGCAAGGTTTCTTTTGAAAAATCAGCTGATGGTTTAATGAGCACTCCTTTGTAAGTAATTTTCTCCTTTCCTCTTGCTGCTTTTAAGATTCTCTCCTTATCTTTAATCTTGGGTAATGTAATTATGATGTGCCTTGGTGTTTTCCTCCTCAGGTCCGACTTCTTTGGAATTCTCTGAACTCCCTGGACTTCCTGGAAGTCTATTTCCTTTGCCAGTTCGGGGAAGTTCTCCTTCATTATTTGTTCAAACAAGTTTTCAATTTCTTGATCTTCCTTTTCTCCTCCTGGCACCTCTATGATTCAGATGTTGGAGTGTCTAAAGTTGTCCCAGAGGTTCCTAAGCCTCACCTCATTTTTTTTTTGAATTCTTGTTTCTTCATTCTGTTCCAGTTGGATGTTTATTTCTTCCTTTTGTTTCAAATCGTTGATTTGAGTCCCAATTTCCTTCCCTTTACTGTTGGTTACCTGTATATTTTCCTTCATTTCACTTTGTATAACCTTCATTTCTTCCTTCATTTTGTGACCAAATTCAATCACTTCTGTGAGCATCCTGATTACCAGTGTTTTGAACTCTGTACCTGATAGATTGGTTATCTCCTCATTGCTTAGTTCTTTTTTCTGGAGTTTTGATCTGTTCTTTCATTTTGGCCATATTTCTTTGTCTCAGTGCACCTGTTACATTGTACGTGTTGGAGCCTTAAGTATTCATCAGGGCTGGGCAACCCTCTTTGCTGTGTTGTGGCACTGTCTGTGGGTGAGGGATCACAGAGGGCACAATGCTGCTTGCTTGGCTCTTGCCACACTTTCTATCCCTTTCCTTGCTTCCCACAAGCAGATCATGTCCTTTCAGGTGCTGATTTCCAGGTGAGTGGGCTTGTGTATGTTCTAGGACCCCATGGACCTTTCCAAGAGACTCTCCTGTGAGGCTGGGAGTTTCTCCCACTGCTGCAACCCCCACAAGTTTTTACAGCCAGAGGTTTTTGAGTCTTCAGATTTCCCACACTGGAACCCCAGGTTTTGCAGGCTGTCTTTCTCCCCAGTTGTTCCTCCCAGCTTATCAGCACTCTTGTGGGACGTCCTGTTCAGCCAGCCCCTGCCTCACCTGCCTGGTCCACCACTTTGCCATTCTTTCTCTCTGCCCTGCCTGCCTGTCTCTGTCCCTCCTACCAGTTCAAATGGATGTTTTTTTAACTTCTTGGTTGTCAGACTTCCATGCAGTTTTATTTTCTGGCAGCTGTGGTTTTTTGATTTTTAAATTGGTTGTTATCCTCCTTTTGGTTGTGTGAGGAAGTGAAGCATTTCTACCTAGGCCTCCATCTTGGCTGCAACTTGGAAAGATGTTTTAATATGTAATACCTATACTTAAGTAGGTTGCAATCCAGTTGTGGTGGCTAGTGATATACTTGTAGATTTAATTCCAATATTTACCTAAAAACATAAAATATCTTGAGTCATATGATTAAAGAAATTAGAGGAGAAAGAGTAAGTAGGGAGGGTTCAGGAGAAATATTGGAAAAATGTATGATTTAGACAGCATCTTGAGAACAGACACTGGCTCTTTTGATCTCTGTAGCAGACTGCTTAGCATGTAGCATCTGTTTACTACATGTTTGTGAAACTAAATTCAGTTCTTAGCCATAGGGGAAGACATTTCATTTCAGCAAAGTGTCACGCACAATGAATGAAGCAATGGGGAAAAGAATTATGTGCAAAGAATACTAACTCAGGGAGACAGCTGGCATTTTGGAGAAGCAAGAAGTGAGTTCAAAAACTTTATCTTCTGATCATTTTTTCTTTCCCTAATGTTCTTGGCTGCCCATACTTAAGTTCTCTGATATTTTTTCCTAAGTGTTTAGTCTACCTTGGTCTCTGAGCCAGTAGTGACTAAGGCAAAAGGTTACATCACCAATCCTAGCCCTTCCACCTGATGGGACTCAAAATTAAGTCATCCTCAAAGCCAGACCTAAATTCCAGTGACTTTTCATGACCACTAGAATCCTACACTTCTGCTCTCCTTTCTCCACCAGTCAGACTCTGGACGTAGGCTTTCGATGAAACCCAGCACCTATTTCTTCGCCTCCTTTGGGAGCATCTCTTGGTTCTTCTTATTTCTGATCAGCCACCTTTTCCACCATTTCTTCTGTAGATCAGAACCTGATATTGCTCTCAAACTCCTGGCATAAACAAGTTCTCATCCCTCACCCTGTGGTTTCTGTTATTGACTACTGGATTCCCTGAAAATTGGTCCTACCTGGTTGAACTTCCACCACTGGCTCCAGAGTTGTGATAGATGCTAGGCATCCTCTGAGATCACCAGAGCAATCCCCCAGTGCAAGCTCTAATTCTCATCTGTCTCCTGTCTTGCTGTGCCATTCTTAAAACAGGTTTCAACTCTCTCCAAGTCTTGCTTTCTGTGATGTACCACTATAAGTAAACATTTACGTTTTGTCCCTATGTAGTGAGAATTGGCAGAAAGGTAGGTTGGAACTAGGTTTCAGAAAGTCTTGAATGCCACATTAAAGGAATTTGGTTGTGTGCCATAATCAAAGCAGACTTTTTCCATAATTTTGAGTGGAGAAATGGCACAGAGAACTAGGATTTTAGCAGGATTAACATGGAAACTGATTATGGTAAAAAAAAAAAAAAGAATATTATCTGCAACTGGTGTACACAGCCTAGGTGAGCACGATGAGTCAACTTTGCTTCCTGTAACATATGTGATTATGGGATGGCCATTTTCTACTGTACTTGATCAAAGGTGTTTAAATGATTAAAATTAGCTGTCACAGTTGCTAAATGGTTATGGATAAGTTTCAAATAAAATACAATTATTTTTGGTTGCAGTTAAAAATAGCTATATATGGAAAGGCCAGTCACTAATAAAGAAGTTATTACTTCAGAAGAATATCAGAATAAAGCTTTTCTGGAATATGTTCTAAAACAAAACAGAATATTTTTAAAAGAATAGAACAAATGGGCATTATAACCAGGAGGTTTGCCATGTTAAGTAACATAATTCTGCACCAAAGCCTTAGAATGTATGAGCTGTATTCTACTTCAAGTTGTCATACTATTCCATTCACTTAAATTTTTAAGTGGGTGGATTTCATGCTATATGTTTTTTCTCACAGTAGTAAAAAACATTAAGCTGTCTCAAGATGTGGAATGAACTATGTAAATATTTTCTTCTGTCAACAGAAACAATAAAATTCATCAAAGAAAGCTTTTTCCCCCTAATCACATTATGGAACACTGTTATCTTTACACTGATTTAAAACTAATAAACATTTTTAGTATATATAGAGCATTAACACCAAAAATCTAAAACATTAAATTAGAAGTTTTCTGTTTAAATAATTTAATTATCAAATGGCACATATTTTTGGTTATTTTAATTGAATATCAGTGTTTGCTCTTAAAAAAATACTTTTACACATAATCATAAAAACTTTCAATACTTTTAAAAGTAATGGAAGAAATGAAAGATGGCAGAGGAGTAAGTAAAAGCTCCACTAACCTCCATAAAGGACCAGTCTGGAATTACAGCTAGTAAATTGTAGAGAAATCATCCAGAATAACCAACTCAACACGAGGTGGCGAGAAGCCTTGTAAACATGGAAGAAACCACTTCACCACATTGTGACTGGTAGGAGTTCAGAAGAGGTGAAAGAGGGTTGGCTGGGCTCCTACAAGTGGCAGTTGAAGTTCTGGAGAGATATTTCAGTGGCCGGGGTGGTTCCCACTGAGAAGTGTGGGGTCTAAACCCGAAGTTGGGCTCCCCAGCCATCAGCACCAGAGCTGGGAAAGGAACCCAGATAACATCCAGCTGTGAAAAGTAGTGAGGCTTCTGTCTGCCAAGGAGACATGGCTGGAGATGGAGAGAGCCCCTTAATGGGCCAATGCACAAAATTCCATTTGCAGCCACTTACCCTGGGCTCTGGCAGAGGGAAGGCAGAGTGAACTAGAGATGCATGAAGAGAGACTGGGGCTGGTAACCCTGGGGAGAGAACTGAAGGAATAGCCTCCAGGATCCATGTGCTTAGTCATTCACCATATTGCAGAGGCCACCTTTCTCCAGCAGAGCACTCTTCTCCCACTGGCATCAGCCTGAGAGGAAGCAATAGCGCCACCCACAGGAATTACTCTGCTCAACTCTGTGGAGCTTAAGCTGTGCTGCTAAGTATAGCTTGAGGCTATATTATTAATTAAGTTTAACAACTTAGGCAGATCTAGGGAGCTCTGAATCATTAGCTGACCTTACACCAGGCCAGGTGCTGATAAAAGCCAGCCTTGGTATGCAGGCTGGTTCTTACTGCATGCACTCAGGCCCAGCACAGAGAGAGCTACAAGCTGTGGATTGCAGACTGCTTCAAACAGGTTGCCCAAGACTAGCCACAAGCAGCATCTGAAAAAAGCCTACATCAGAGTCTTTTCAGATCTACTTAATACATAGAAATAAATACAAAGAACCAGTCAAAATGGGAAGAGAAAGAAACAGACCCCAAATGAAAGAACAAGAGAATTCTCCAGAAGAACTAGATGAAATAAAGACAAACAATTTATCAGACAAAGTGTTTAGAGTAATGACTATAAGGATGTTCAACAACTTGAAAAAAAAAAGGATGTAGAACCCATAAAAAAGGATAAGTCAGAAATAAAGTGTACAATATCTGAAATAAATATTACACTGGAAGAAATAAATAGTAGGTTAAATAAATGAAGCAGAGGATCAAATCAGTGATTTGGAAGACAAGGCAGGAAAAGAACACCCAAGCGGAGCAGCCAAAAGAAAAAAGAATTAAAAAAAAAAGTAAAGAGAGTTTAAGAAACCTTTGGGACAACATAAAGTATAACAATATGCACATCATGAGAATAACAGGAAAAGAGAGTGAGTAAAGGATCCAGAACCTAGTTGAAGAAATAATGACCCCAAACTTCCTTAATCTGGTTAAGGAAAAAGACATACAAGTCCACAATGTTCAAAGAGTCCCAAACAAGTTGGACACAAAGAGGCCTACACACAGACAAATCATAATTAGTATCACAATTTAAAGAAAGGAGAGAATCCTAAAAGACGTAATAGAAAAGCAGGGTTGTTACATACAAGAGAATACCAATTAAACTGTCATCTGACTTCTCAACAGAAACATTTCAGGCCAGAAGGGAGAGGGGTGAAATATTCAAGGTGATGAAAAGCAAGGACCTACAACTAAGGCTACTTTACCAAGCGAGGCTAATATTTAAATTGGAAAAAGAAATAAGGAGCTGTCCACACAAAAAAAAAGGCTAAAGGAGCATGTTAACATCAAACCAGAACTGCAACAAATGTTAAAGCACTTTCTTTAAGAAGAAGAAAAAGGAAAAGAGAGAAAAAAAAAAAAAACAGAAGAAAAAAGTCTAACAATAAAATGGCACTAAATACTTATCAGTAATCACCTTAAATGTAAATAGCTTAAATGCTACAACCAAAAGACACAGAGTAGCTGAATGGGTAAGAAAAAAGACTCAGCCCTGGCTGGCGTAGCTCAGTGGATTGAGTTGGGCTGCGAACCAAAGGCTCATGGTTCAATTCCCAGTCAGGGCACACACCTGGGTTGAGGACGATGTCCCCAGTGGGGGCCACGTGAGAGGGAACCACAGATTGATGTTTCTCTCTCTTTCTCTCTCCCTTCCCCCCCTCTAAAAATAAATAAATAAAATGTTTTTAAAAAAATAAAATGACCTTATTTTAAAACATCTTAAAAAAAAAAGACCCATATATATGCTACCTCCAAGACCTACCTCAGATTGAAAGATACACAGAGACTAACTAAAAGTACAAGGATGAAAAAAGATATTTCATGCAAAAGAAAAGGTAAAAATGCTGGGGTAGCTACTTATATCTGACAAACTAGACTTTAAAATCAAGGCTATAGTAAGAGACAAAGGACACTACATAGTGATAAAAGGAATGATCCAACATGAGGATATAACCCTAGTAAACATTTACACACCAACATAGGAGCACATAAATATGTAAAGCAAATCATGATAAACGTAAAGGGAGAGATCAATAGGAATACAGTCATAGTAGGGGATTTTACACACCATTGACTTCAATGAATAGACCTTCAAAACAGAAAATCAACAAGAAGACAGCGGCCTGAAACAACACATTGGATGAAATGGATTTAATTGATATCTTCAGGGAATTTCACCCAAAAGAGCAGAATATACATACTTTTAAGTGCACATGGAATGTTTTCTAAGATAGACTACATGTTAGGACAAAAAACAAGTATCAATAAATTTAAGAAGATTGAAATAATATCAAGCATCTTTTCTGACCACAATGCTATGAAACTAAAAATCAAGGAACAATAAGAATGCTGAAAAACACAAAAAGACATGGAAGCTAAATAACCTGTTATTAACAATGAA